>JARHVA010001808.1:1130000-1442500 GCA_037957365.1 Torreya grandis
TCACCTTTTGTATCTCTTAATTATGTCTTGTAAATGGGTTGTATGTGGTACACTATTCCTAGCCATGTTGATTTGAGTTTTTTCCTTTGCGGATTCATTGAGAGTATTATTGAATACATTTAAATAAATGAATTCCAATGGTGTATCTATATTCTCTCTCTTTTACAAATTACCTTTCTCAAATATTTAATTGGTTATTATTTGAAATTTATTTGTAGGGGAAAGGAAATACACCTTTCACATAAATATTTTTGGAGTTTTCCTTATGGTTAGTTAAATGGCAAAAGAGTGTTGTGATGTTATTCAAGACAATGTATTGAGATTATTATTTGAAATGAATGTTGTTATTTCTTTATGATATGATGAAAATGAGTTAATTATGGAAACTAATTTCTTGTTAGAAATTTTATATAAAAAAAAAGCAACAAAATATACGTCTCTCTTTTATAGGATCTTAAATTAAAATTATATAAGAAATAAATATTGAATATTTGTATTTATATTATTATTTTGGAGAATAATGATTTATTTGATTTACTATACTTATATTGAAGATAGTCTTATTCATTGAAATATTAGATTGAAATGAGAATATGTTTCCTTAGAATTCTCTCTTTTATAACCCTTTTAAAAGAAAAGAAATTTTGAGAGTGAACATAAATTGATAGTAGAATTTATGCTTTGCAAGATATAAAATAAATAAATATAAACATCTTTTTATCTTACCACTATTTATCCCTTAGAAGTTTTTAATTGATAATAAAAATTAATTAAATGGTTTGTAAACGAAAGTTGTGGATTTCAAGTAGTTTACTTTAAATTATATTTATTACAACAATAAATAAATAATTATGAAATGTGCATCTCTTTACTCAATAATTATTTATTTCTTATACAAAATTTAAAAGTGGTAATAAAAGTGATTTATCTTTTGATTACACATAATAAGTTTTCTATACTCAATCTACTTCACAAAAACTGTTGGAAATATTGTCATTGATGTCAAAGGGCTAACATTATTTGTGATAAAGGCCCCATTGCATTTAATGTTGTTTGTAATAAATATATCTTGGATAATATGACTTAATATTTATTTAATATTAAAAAATATATTTTTGGTTGCATATGAGACAAAAGAAGGGCCCATGGAGAAGTCAAAGAGCCACAAGATAAAGAAAAAAGAAGAATGGGACACATTTTTTGATGAAGAGTCATCTTTGGGAATTCCAAGAGTCACCAAGTTAAGACAAAAGAGGAAGGGCACAATTTCTCATGAAGGGACACTTTAAGGAATATGAAAAGTCACCAAGATGAGGACAAAAGAGGGAAGGATGTTGTTGATCATGAAGGGTCACCACATGACTTTTCAAAGGCTTGAATATGAAGGGTCATACAAGTTTGGCACCATTTTCCATGAGGATTGAAGGGTCACAAAGGGGGAAGGCCAAAGTTCATTTGGAAAGCTATAAATAAAGGCTCGAGAAGCCATTTGTAAATATGAGATATAGAGGTTGATTTGATATTGTAATATCTAGCTTAGAAGAGCAATTGTGAGAGATGAATATGATTTGTATTTGTTATATATGGCTTAGAAGAGCAAAGGTGAGAGAGAGGAAAGAGACATTGTATGGAACTATCATTTGTTGAGATAACAACATTGAGAGATAGGTGTGTGGTATACACAAAGGGGTTGGTGCTCATGAATAGTAGCTAGTTTGGTGCTCAGCAAAGGGGTTTGGTGCTCCTGTGGGTTGGTGCTTGGAAAAGGGGTTTGGTGCTCCTACAAGTTTGTGCTCATTCATATACTTGAGATTGTTCTCCATGGTTTTTCCCACATTGGGTTTCCACGTTATATCTGGTGTCTCTCTTTATCTTGTGTGGTGTTCATTGTTTAAGTTTTATTGCATATCTTGAATGTTTGATTAAGTAGATTCTAGTTAAAGGAAAGTTTTATTAGATATATGATATACTGATTCACCCCCCTCTCAGTATATCCCATGCTTAACAATTGGTATCAGAGCAGGTTCCTTTTTGAAAAAGTTTTACAGCTTGAAGGTAGATCAGGAAAGCACATTATGGCAATACATAAAGGTGCCTCTGCAAGCAAAAGAATAGTTGATCAAGAAGAAAAAGAGGATTAAGCTGAAGTGAATATGGAAGGAGAACTCATGTGTGCCTTAGAAGAGTTGAAAGTTGTTGAAAATAAAAATCAAATATTGAAGCATCAAATTAAGAAAAATGAAAAGGAGTCAAAGGAGATAATTGAAGATCTAATGGCACAGTTGGAAATATAAAGAAAAGAATGTGAAAGGTATGTTACTAAAATTGCCTCTTTAAAAGAAGAGATTGAGAAAGCAGTCAATAATAAAATAGTCAATGATTCAAAATTTGAGAATAACACTAATATGTTGAATAAGATATTAGAAAGCCAAAAGGCAATATTAGATAAGATAGGTATCAGTTTTGAAAGGAAGAAGAGCTATGTTGAAGCTCTTACAAATAAAGAAACAAGAAGGGAAGAAGTGAAGAATACAGAGGACAAAGAAGGCTGGAAGGAACAAAGATATAAAAGGTAATCAAGTCAGAGATTCACAAACAGGTCCTATTTTTATGGTTACTATTTTTATTGTAATGGATATGGTCATAAGAAATTATAATGTGGAAAAAGAGCTAACAATCTCAAAAATAAGGAAGAGGAAGGTCATGTAGAGTCAAGCAGAAGCTATAACTCTTTTGCTCCTCTATCAAGCTTTGATGAAGAGACCATAATTTGTTACAAGTGTAACAACTTCAAACACATAACTTGGTATTGTAGAAGTGTGTTTGAGTCAGTTAAGAAGGACCAGAGTTTCAGGGCTCCATTCATCAAGAAAAAGGTTCAGACATGGTAGAATAAATAATCTAAAGGTTTTATGTTGGTCCAAATAGCTTTGCATGCAAGAAATGAAGAAAAGCCATGGTTTATTGATAGCATCTGTTTGAGGCACATGATAGGAGACAAGAGTAAGTTCATAACCTTGAAGAAGATCAATGGTGGCACAGTGAAATTTGGGGACAATATTACTGCCAGAATTGCCAAAAAAGGTACACTAAGTTTAGATAATGGTAGAACTAAAATTGAAAATGTTTTATATGTAGAAGGTCTTAAGCATAATCTTTTGAGTGTAAGCCAAATGTGTGATTAGGGGCACACACTAAAGTTTTATGTAAAAGGTTTTAAAATTAGAGGAAAAGATTGCAGATGTTTAGAGAATAGGTAATAACTTATATATGCTATCAGACATCAAAGGTCAAAAATGTTGTTTGAGTCAGATTGAAAAAAATTGGCTATGGCACAAGAGAATGGGTCACATAAATTTTGACAATCTTGTCAAAATTTGTAAAAATCAAGTAGTTAGGAATCTTCCAAAGATCACAAAGCCATCTAACATGCTTTGTGGACCTTGTCAGCATGGGAAGTAGGCTAGAAGGCGGTTCAAAACAAAAGAGTACTCGACCACTCAGATGCTAGAGCTTGTTCACACTGATCTATGTGGACCTATGAGGACTCAAAGTACTCAAGGTGATAAATATGTCATGTTGCTTATTGATGATTTTTCACGTATGACTTAGATAATGTTTTTAAAGAAAAAATTAGAAGCTTTTAGACAATTCAAAGCATTAGTTGAGAATGAAACTAATCTAAAGATTAAGTGTCTAAGATCAGATCAAAGAGGAAAATTCATGTCAAATCAATTTATTGAGTTTTGTGAAGATCATGGAATAAAGAGATAGTATTCAGTAGCTAGAACTCCACAACAAAATAGAGTAGTTGAAAAGAAAAATAAAACAATTTAGGCGATGGTGAGGACAATGATAAATGAATCTAAGATAACAAATAAATATTAGATAGAGGTGGTTGGTATAATAGTGCATATTCAGAATAGAGCTTTATTAAGAGTCAATGGCGACAAGACTCCTTATGAGTTATGGAAAGATAAACCAGCAATAGTTGATTATTTCAGAGTTTTTGGTAGCAAATGCTTCATAAAGAGAACCGATGAAAAAACTGGTAAGTATGAATCCAGAGCAGATGAAGGTATATTTCTTCGTTATTCTTGCAAAATTAAAGCTTATAAATGTTATAACAAAAGAACCAAGAAAATTGTTGAAAGTGCAAGTATCAAGATAGAAGAAGATGGAAGATCAGTGATCTAGTAGACATTCCTAAAATCATTAAAGAGGAAGGCTTTGAAGAATCAGATGAAGATGAGGAAAATGAGAAGGACAAAAAGGGAACCAAGACTCCATCCAAATATGTTGAAAAAAATCATAATGAAAGTGAAATCATCGGGGACATAAAATAATGAATTCGCATCAGAAGAATGATAGTAAGTGAATTTGAACAAGTTAATTTCTCTTTGTTATCTAAAATTCAGCCTAGAAATTTTTCAAAAGCTAGACATGATGAGCATTGGGTTAAGGCTATGGATGAAGAATTAGATCAAATAGAAAAGAATGATACTTGGAAATTAGTGCCTAGACCAAAAGATCACAATGTGATAGGAACAAAATGGGTTTATAGAAATAATTTGAATGAAAATGGAGAAGTAACCAAAAATAAAGCAAGAATAGTATGTAAAGGATATGCTTAGATTGAGGGAATAGATTTTGAAGAAACTTTTGCACCAGTAGCAAGGTTAGAGGCTATTAGAATGTTTCTTGCATATGCAGTATTTAAAAATTTCAAAGTGTTTCAAATAGATGTCAAATTTGCCTTCCTAAATGGAAACCTTGAAGAAGAGGTCTACATTGAGTATCTTGAGGGGTTTATTCTCTTGAATATTAGTAATCATGTATGCAGGTTGAAGAAAGCATTAAATGGATTAAAACAAGCTCTTAGAGCTTGGTATGCAAGACTTCATAAGTACCTACAAGATCAAGGATTCAAGAGAGGATTTGCTGATAGTAATCTTTACATCAAAATAGAAGGTGATCATCAATTGATTGTTGTGGTATATGTTGATGATATCATTTTTGGAGGAAATATTGAAAATATGACAAAAGAATTTTTGATAGAATGCAAAAAGAATTTGAGATGTCTATTCTTGGAGAATTATCATTTTTTTAGGATTACAAATATTTCAATCAAATAAAGGAATTTTTATATCTCAAAGTAAATATGCCAAGGAAATGTTGAAGAAATTTGGTTTTGAGGATTGTGTATGAGTTGGAACACCTATGTGTATAGGAAATAAGGTGAGCAAGGATGTAAATTCACCTATTACAGTTCAATTTTTGTATAGATATATGATTGGTAGTCTTTTATATTTGACAGCATCGAGACCAGACATCATGCATGTAGTAGGTATGATTGCAAGATATAAGTCATCTCCAAGAGATAGTCATGTTCAGTTGGTGAAAAGAATATTCAGATATATCAAGGGGACATTGGATTATGGATTATGGTATCCCACAAGTAAATATATCACTTTAGTTGCTTATACAGATTTAGATTGGGTAGGGTGCTTATTTGAAAAAAAGAGTACAAGTGGAGGAGCTTTCTTCCTTGGTGATAACTTAGTATCATGGCTAAGCAAGAAGCAAAAATTAGTATCACTTTCTACGACTGAATCAGAATATATTGTAGTAGAATTGTGTTGTACTCAAGTGCTTTAGATGAAGCAAACTTTGGAAGATATCAAGGTAAAGTATGATGAACCTATTTCCATTTTTTGTGATAACACAAGTGCTATAAATATTTCAAAAAATCTAGTAATGCATTCAAGAATAAAACATATTCCCATTAGATATCACTTCTTGAGAGAGCAAGTTGCAGATCAACAGGTTAAGATGGAATATATTAGTACTATAGAGCAGATTGTAGATATTTTCACAAAGACACTACCAAAATACACATTTGAGTATCTACGAGAGAAGTTTCAAGTAATTTCCTTTACTTCCTACCATTGAGGTCCAGCATCAGTTGAGGGGGAGCTAAGTGTTAGCTCCAAGTAGGCCCTTTTTCATTGATGTCAAAGGGGGAGAATAATAGGTACAGGTACGGGTGTAGAAAATAGGTACAAAGAATAGGTATAGGTTGCTATAGTAAGGGGGAGTTACTATATGTTTTCAGATGACAGTATGTGCAGGTGATAGGATGTGACAATTTTAGGGTTGAGGTTGCCATCAGTAATAAAGGGGGATATTGTTGGAAATATTGTCATTGATGTCAAAGGTCTAAAATTATTTTTGATAAAGGCCCCATTGCATTTAATGTTGTTTGTAATAAATATATCTTGTCTAATATGAGTTAATATTTATTTAATATTAATGAATATATTTTTGGTTGCATATGAGACAAAAGAAGGGCCCATGGAGAAGTCAAATAGCCATGGGATAAAGAAAAAATAAGGATGGGATGTATTTTCCCATGAAGATTCATCTTTGAGAATTCCAAGAGTCACCAAGTGAAGACAAAAGAGGAAGGGCACAATTTCTCATGAAGGGACACTTTAAGGAATACGAAAAGTCACCAAGATGAGGACAAAAGAGAGAATGACGTTTTTGATCATGAAGGGTCACCACATGACTTTTCAAAGGCTTGAATATGAAGGGTCATACAAGTTTGGTGCCATTTTCCATGAGGATTGAAGGGTCACAAAGGGGGAAGGCCAAAGGTCATTTGGAAAGCTATAAATAAAGGCTTGAGAAGCCATTTGTAAATATGAGCTATAGAGGTTCATTTGATATTGTAATATCTAGTTTAGAAGAGCAATTGTGAGAGATGAATATGATTTGTATTTGTTATATCTAGCTTAGAAGAGCAAAGGTGAGAGAGAGGAAAGAGATGTTGTATTGAACTATCATTTGTTGAGATAACAACATTGAGAGATAGGTGTGTGGTATACACAAAAGGGTTGGTGCTCCTATGGGTTGGTGCTCACGAATAGTAGCTGGGTTGGTGCTTGGCAAAGGGGTTTGGTGCTCCTATGGGTTAGTGCTTGGCAAAGGGGTTTGGTGCTCCTGCAAGTTTGTGCTTGCAAATATTGTTTGGGTTGGTGCTCATTCATATACTTGAGATTGTTCTCTATGGTTTTTCCCACATTGGGTTTCCACGTTATATCTGGTGTCTCTCTCTATCTTGTGTGGTGTTTATTGTTTGAGTTTTATTGCATATATTGAATGTTTGATTAAGTGGATTTTGGTTAAAGGAAAGTTTTATTAGATATATGATATACTGATTCACCCCCCCTCTTAGTATATCTTGTGCTTAATAGAAACAATTTATGGTTTGTGGTGGATCATATTTATAAAATGAATGTTGAATTAATAAATTTGTTTAATTAATGAGCTTGAATATTATCACTATGAAGGAAATATACTCTCTAATGTTATTAATACCATCCATGTTGAAAGTACCAATGTGGATTAAAAAATCATCTCTCTACATGTGCATGACCTCACGTCGATGGGATAGATCTCAATCAAGATGATCTACAATCATTTCAAAATAAGGGGTCTTAATTATTATTAAGGGCCTTCAATAGGACTTCCCACCCATTTGTGCCTTATTCATTTTTGCCCCATCCAAAAACTTCATCTCTCTCATTTTGATTCAACATTCTTAGTCCCCATGGGCAGTGATAAGGATCATTTGGAACCTATGTCCTGTAAGGAGATCTATGAAGAAACCTATTGAAATAGGGACCCCCATGAAATCAACCTAGAAAGGGAAAGCCATTTTTACAGAGGAGATGGAAAGAAAGAAATAACTATTGGAAAAATTTAACTTGAAGGTGAAACAAGTAGGGTTTATCCTAGCCAAGCTCATCCAAGACTAGAATGCATTACACAAATAGGTTGAAGCAATAATTTAGGCCTTTGTTCACTTTGCTCAGCCCCCATAGTCCCCTACTAAGAAATCACCAAAGGTTTTAAAATCCCCCCTAGGGATCCCCTAAGGGGGTCCACCCTAAATAGTCTACCATGTAGGCAAAAGGAAAAAATCAACCTAGAATGATCTTCCCAAGTGAAGTGGTTGAAGGCCCTAGGAAATACACTTAGGCTAAAGTTTCAAAGGATAAACAAATCATCTTCGTGAAGGACATTGTTGTTGCTGATGACCCTCAAGAGGGACCTTTCTATTAGTTCTGCTAAGGTTTCATATTTTTTTTCCATTCTAAGTATTTTTTCTTTTTATTTTTGTCTTCTCAGCCTTGGTAGGCCTGTTTAAACTTTTATAATGCATTCTTGTGGTTCTAGGTCCCTACAAAACTTGGCTTTTACTATATCAAATAGAAAATATTATTAAGATAAGAAAATACCAATAGATAATTTATGAAATAATATCCTATATTGATTTATATCGAATGATTAAAATGTTTGTAAACCATGCATAAATAAGCCTCAACTCAGAATTGGAGTTGACATGCAAAATTTAAAACACTAAAAAATAATAAAACTTGACCTGTTATTTTTAGCAGCTACTATTTTTAGTATGTTTTGCATGCAATCACACACATCTCTAAAACTTCTAAAAATAAACTAAACACTAAAATTAACCTATAGAACAAATATCAATTGATGTTCAAGTTTGGTTACAAAAATATATCATTTTTAAAAATAGTAAATACCAAAAAAATATTAAATTGTATTTTTAGACCCTTAGATTGTCACTATGGCCTCTAAAAAATATCAAAAACATATATAATTAGGTAGAGTGGGTTATGGCTACACTAATATTTTTGAGACAATTATTTTTAGCATAAAGATGGACTCAAGTGGAACTATGGATCAAAAGTTATGGCCTCCGGAAGTTTGACCTCTTTTTCTACATCATTAATTCTCTCTCTCTATACATCTATATAAATACACACATACATAAAACTAATCAATTTGATTTAAAATTTATGGGGAGAGATATTTGACCTATTTTTTAAAAATCAGATGCATGCTTAAATAGGTAATGAAATATATATATATATAT
Organism: Torreya grandis; assembly: GCA_037957365.1. Classification (NCBI taxonomy): domain Eukaryota; kingdom Viridiplantae; phylum Streptophyta; class Pinopsida; order Cupressales; family Taxaceae; genus Torreya; species Torreya grandis. The sequence continues at coordinate 1,138,969 of JARHVA010001808.1, forward strand.
ATATATATATATATATATATATATATATATATATATATATATATATATATATATATTTATAAACTTTCTACATTCAAAATACTAGTATATACTATTTGATTTAAAATTTTTGGGGAGAAATATTTGACCTATTTGTTCATAATTAGATGCATGATTAAATATGTTATGAAATAAATATATGTTGGTATTTTTAAGTGTACTAATTCAAAATACCTACCTTACCAAATATACATATATAAGTATATTTGGTGAGATATATATATCCCTACCATACATACATATATTTGATGGGATATATATATTCCCCACCAAATACACACACACACACACACACACACACACACACACACACACACACACACACACACACACACACACACACACACACACACACACACACACACACACACACATTCTATTTATAAACACACACACATATATAGAGGTAATCTATTTGATTTATAATTTTTAGCAAAAGATATTTGACATATTTATTTTAAATGAGAAGCATGATTAAATAAGTTATAAAATAAATATATATGGAAATTTATAAACTTACTACATTTAAAATACCATATGCACACACACATGCATTCACATAGGTACGTAGGCATGCCCGCACATAGGTGTACACACACAAATGTGTGTGTGTGTGTGTGTGTGTGTGTGTGTGTGTGTAATGGAGGGTATATACACATATGTATATATTTAGTAGGGATATATATCTATGTGTGTATATATGCATATATATTCATGTGATGAGGTATTATATATGTGTGTCTATATATCTCCTACCACACATAAATATATATTATATGTATATATATCCCCACCATATAAATATATATTTGTGTGTGGTCATATATTATATGTATATAACTCACCATATATATATATATATGTATATATGTATATAGTATTTTGAATGTAATAAATTTATAAATATCCATATATTTATTTCACAACCTATTTAATAATGCATTTAATTTAAAACAAATAGGTTAAATATCTCTTCCTAGAATTTTTAAATTATATTGATTAGTTTTTAAAGGTTAACCATGGCCTAAAGTTGGCCAAATTGACCAAGGAAAAAATATCGTAAGTTGACCATATTGTGTTTTCAATCATGGAGAAAATACGGTAATTTTGACAAGATTAAGGTATTTTATTACTTTAGTCTCATTGTATACTTCAATTTTGAGTTAACACTTGCTAGGAAAGGCAAATATGAAGGTTTTTTCCTTGGATAGAGGTAACTTTTAAGTCATCTAACACCTCAGTAATGACATTATGTTGTATATGTCTGTACACATACTCTTAGTGTGTTAAATAATTGTTTTTCAATGTTGGAGTCTTATTTGTAACTACCATACATCATTTGCTAATGCCAAAATGAATAGTTATTTAAATAAATTCATGGGAAGAGAAGTGGGAAACATTTTATCACTCTCTTAAATATCCTTAAAATTTAGAGGAAGATGAAGAGTCACCTAGTTCACCATCTCCAAAAGCTCCAAAGGGTAGAACAATTAGAATCTTGGAAAAACATGTTTTTATAATTTTTTTGGTCTAGGGTTTATATTGGGTGGCAAGGTAAAAACTCCTCCAATATTTCCCATGGTATTATTAGATATAAATGTATGCAAAAATTGGAGATATAGAGTTAAACAATGCAAAAACCCACTCTATTTCTCCATCAGAATGAGAGAGAAATTTGGAATCCAATATCTTGGGAATAGGAGGGTAACCTAATTACCCTCCACTTTGTGTCATATTTTATCTAGTTAGGATTCTTAACTTTATGAACAATTGTTAAGAAGTTAAGGTTCAAAAAAATGATTCGAAACCCCATGAGGGTCAGTTTTCTCCAAATGTAGGGTTATGAAGTTGAATTAAGTCATTAATATATTTTTGGATGGTATATTAAACACTCAAAAACCCATAACAAATTTTATTATCTCAAGTATCCTCATTTTAATGATTGGTATAGTGTCAAATAGTATTGATTTGATAGTTTGAGTATGAAAATCTTATTTGCAAAGACATTGTGAGGCATCCTGGTGTATAAAATGAGGGACAAAGGTGGATTTATTTTTAAAAAAAATTAATTTAGATAACTAAAACCTTTGTAATATTTATTTTCTCATAATATTTCAAGGAGAATGGATAACTTTGCATGCACAAATTGGGCTATTTGAGCTAACTACTATGGTGAAGTAACCATGGTCAAATGATGAATGCAAAATTCATTATCCAAGAACCTAAAAGAAATAAAGACATTAAAATATAATTTAATATCATTCTCATGAAGTATTTAGGTGGAAAAATTATAGTTCAAGGTCTAAAAGTCTCGTTTCAAGCCAAGTTCAAATGAAGATTGTGAACCTACATGTCTATAGACCTATTAGTCATTATTGGCATCAAATATTTATCTATAGGGAGTTATATTAATTTTTGAGTTCATAATATATATTTAATATTTCCACTTCAAAAAATTTAAAATAATTAAATCCAATATATCTCATATTTCAACTTACTCAAACTTCAAAGTGGACTTTATAAACTAGAGTAGATTGTGTGAATCCAAAGGAAGAAGTATGACAGTATTTTAGATGATTTTCAAGGTGGTTTAATCCCATATAATTATGAAAAGGATATAAATAAAATATTTTATTTTACATAATGTTTTATTGACCAATTGCGTTCAATAGGACCAAACAGGAAAATGAAGGTTTTGGCTTAATTGACTACCTACAAGCTTGTAGCAGGCAACATGAGTAAAAATAGTATGTTGTTATGTTTGTTTGAGGTTTTAAAATTATAAAGATGTAAAAATAAAGTGTAATAAATTTTTTATCCTATTAAATTAAGCTTAATAAGGTGAATTGTCTCAAAAACCTAGTTTGGTAACCTATAGTGAAGATAGACCTAATAACCACCTATAGGTTGGTTATAGGCAGACATGAGAAGAAACATACTTGTGGTATCCAATAGAGGGATAATAGGTATATAGATAAGTGAGTAATAACATGAAAAAAAATTAAAATATTTTTAAATATCACTAAGGTTTCTAAAGTTACAAAGAACAAGATAAAACTCAGTGTTGCAGTCAAGATAGACCTAATAAACACCTATATACAAGTTTTAGGTGAATTGATGAATGTGTATTGATGATTTTATGAAACCTTGAGGTATATAAGAGGGTAAAATAACACCATATCTTGAATTATAATCATAAAAATTTCTTCATATAGTTTTGAAGGTGATTGAAGGTAATAAAGGGGTCAAGAAACTTGGTTAGTCCTAGAAGGCCTAAATGACCACACACATGCCCATAAGCAAAAAAGTGAAGAAGGTTTATTTATTTAAGATAAATTTGAATAATTAATACTTCAAATAAGTTAGGAAGACATTTATTAAGGATAATAATTATGTTTTAACTCATTTATTGATAAATAAAAGGGTGAATAATGACCATTAGGATCACTAACATAGGGTTGTTCTTAAACCCTAACCATGAGCCTATGGAGGTGGCAGTAGGTTTGAAGGATAAGATGAAGTAAATAAAATTAGGAACACCTCATGTGAAGTTTCATAGACCCAAAGGAGAGTTTTATAGATAAAACTAGATGATTTTACATCTAATCATGTAACACCACTCTTCTCAAGTTCTCAAACAGGCCTAAATAGTAAAAAGGGTCATCTTCTCTTGCTCAAAATTCAACAGTCAATGTGCATTAAATATTTTCATAAACCATTTTTGTTTGTGAAAAATATTTCATTCCACCTATTTTTAAATTGTGAAACAAATTATTTGTTTCACATAACAAACCTTACTTTTCTATGTTTTAGGCACGTCTAATGCTACTCCTAGACTGATGAGAAAGAGAAAACCTACATATTGTATTATTCATTTTGAGGCAATAATGGAGACTTGATTGTGCATAGTTTAATTCTATGTGCAATGTAAAAATTATTGAAGCAATGATAATTGTTTGTAGGAGTGATCCTATGGTTTTATGAGTGCATTTTACATTTTGACATGGTATCAAAGCTGCATTTTGTAGCCATTGCTCAGCCCCTCTACATTGATTTCATCCATTAATCAGATTAGATTAAAAAATATATATACAAATATTTGTATTATATTGAGAGCTTCATACTTTTCATAGGGCATAAAATTCATCAAGATCAACATTTTATGATGGTTTCTTACATTCATATTCCACCATTCCTCTAGTAGTGGATGAGGTTTGAATTTAATAGTTCCTTTCACATAGTTGTATGACATCAAGATTATATCTTCAATCATGCTCACTATTTCCTTCAAAATTTTCTATCCAAGAAATCAGTTCAACATATTTACTAATGTTTGTCAAAGTTTCCTTATGCTACTTGGTGACCTTGAAAAAGTTTGCCTGATGCATTTATAACCAAATTTGCATGATTTCCTAAGTGTTATTTCCTACAACCTACAGAAGTGAAGGAAATGTTTATATAGTAACTAATGGCCTAATGTCAATCAATACACATATATTTTCATGATTTATTTGGACCTTGGTAGTACTCTAACCCTAAAGGCCATATCTTTAAAATTGGCATTGGATATTTACATTGTTTGGATCAACCTATCTAGTGGAGGATTTATCCTACTATGTTTGGATATAGTGATTTGAATGCAATCCTAAAATCACTAGACCATTTTTAGATTTCATCTCTTTGTATCTCTTATTTAATGTTATACTTGGTCATCCATTAATCCTAACACCATTATTGGTATTCTCTACCAAAAATATCTCTAAGGATTTAGCATTCAATGGCTCCAATATAGGACTTTTTTTGAGTGGTGAGTTTGCAACCAAGCTGAGTAGAACTTATATGCATATTGGTCAAAGGTGCCCTCCACATGACTATCCAATTTGATTGCATACAAGCCCTTCCACCTTTCATTGAGTTTTTCTCCTAACCACTCAAGTCCCTTATCCCTCATAACTAAGTTCATTGTAAATTACTAGTCGTCCCACTATCACAATGAAGAAGTCTCAAACCAAACTTTGCCTAACATGATGCCACCTAGAGCTCTCTAACAAAGCACAAATGATCTATATTACCTATATATCTTAGCCCTAATCTTCCTAGTTTGATGGTAGAATCTTCATTTGACTCATAATATTGAGGCTTTATTTACCTTCATTTAATTAATGTTTAAACATATCCTATAAACTAACCTCCAATCTAGATGATAGTTGCGAGGCACATGTTGAGAATAGGTAGGGATAGCAGGTGATGGTGGCTATATCCATGTTGAGGTGGAACCAGTTGTATTTATCATTATGAGAATATCCTTTAATCCTTACCTCACATATTTTTATCCCTTAACTTAGTTGGACTCCCATTGCATTGAATCAATGAGTTGCATCCTTAGATGATCGATAACCTTTTTTTGTTGGTCGACCACCACTAGACTCCACCAACCACATATGTACAAAAGTTTGAGTTTATTTATTTTTCAAAACTTAGAGTTACTTAAAATATATATAGTAACTTCTTCACATAGATATTTATAATTGTGAATAGGTGGGTTGGTTACTTGCCTTTGTGTAAGAACTTTGTAATGATGGAGGTCGAGAGGTCAAACCAAAGTATATAAATTTTTATTCACAATTCCTTTATTGTTTTTAAGATTTAGAGTGAAATAATATGGAGGGACCATTTAAAAATGGTGATTTAAATAGGAGGTTATTTTTTAAATTATTATTATTATTTAGAAACCAATATTGTAAAGTGGGATAAGTTATCAAAATATGAGCATTATTGTAAATGAAAAAAGTATTTTTGTGTATTTACCTTATATCTCATTAGTCTAATATGAAGAGTGAGGTCCGGTCTCATAGGTGGTGAGATCCCCTCATAAAAAATCTTCATTTGTTATGTTATTTTTACATAGGATATATTCTCGATAGAGTTAGTCATCTTATTTTAGTGTGTTTTTAATCCTATTTTGTGCCACTTGTACTTATAGATGCATTTTCAGTAGTAACCAATGTCCCTCTTTGACCATTTTTTAGTTTTTTCCATCTTTAAGTATGGTTTCTCATATGTTTGAACTCCTTAGTGCTTTAAACTACACCACCAAGAAAACTAAAATGCAGATGCACTTGCAGATGAAGGGATTATGGAGAGTTGTTATTGGTGAATTTCATATTTTTATAGATGAAAATGTTATTATATGGCTTGAATCATTTCAAAAGAAGGCACTTTTGTTTATTTTCCTCCATGTTTCTAATAGTTTTCAAACTGATAATAAGCATGCCACATCACTTAAAGGATTTTGGGACTTTATTTTAGTATTGTTTGATGAGGTCACTTCACCTCCACATGTTCCTCTTTCTTCTCCTTCCTCTTAGAGTGAGGATTCTTATGATGGTGAAATTATTTCTCCACCATCTTCTCCTATTTTTTAGGATAATATTCTTGATGATGATTTTCATGAGGAATATTTAGCATCTCTATCTCCTCCTATTAGTTCTTGTCTTCATTTTCATTTTTAGTAAGGACATATTTTTTGAAGATGATACACTTAAACCACCTCTTCCTACTACTCATGATGTAGATTTGATTACTAGTGGTCACTTAGATGAGGTACCTTCACCTTATCCACCTAATGATGCATATTTTAATATAGTGGTTATTTTATGAATGTTGATAGTACCCTACCACACCCTTATCCACCCATTGATCCTATGACCTCTTTCCTAGCACTTCAAGAAGAAAACAAGAAACTCATGATATAAAATTATATTTTGTGATCCCTAATTCATGGAAAGGATGCCCTCATTTGTTCTCTATAGAAGAAAATTATTATCATACAACATCACTCTAATACCACATCATGTACTAAATATGGTATGCATCTGCTTGATGTACTTTTATAGTGTGATCTACTAGATTTAAAATAGCCCATTTTTTATGTTTCTCCTATTGTTGAAGTTGATACTTCTGTGCCTACCATTATTACACACTCTACACAACTCATTCCAATTCCACCTACATATATGCCTACTTATTTTTAGTAGCATACCACTAGATTTGGCTCCCACATGCTTCATTCCATGGGTCACACTACCAAAATTATGGGCATTGGGAAGTGTATATAGAGAATTAGTCACCCTATCCATCCTATTATGTGGATTATTTGACATGGCCTTGGTTATGATTTAGGTACTTCATCTTCATTGGGACCTATTGATAGAGATCCATGTTTTTTTCACTCCATTCTTCATGAGGTTTATGAGCTACATATGGGCTCTTCTACACCTTCACTCAGGCCTAAAAAACTTGGGAGTACAATAGTCAAACATGATCTACCTGAAACTTCTTTGAATGTTACCTCACATTATTCTAACATAGACTTTGTACCCACACATATGCAGGCATCTTCATCCACCACTCATGTTCATTTGGGGTGGATTTTTTATCTTTCTTGGTAGCATCAAAAATGTTCTTTGAGAGAAATCTATAGGAGATGTTCCTCCACCGCTCATCTTCTTCAACTACACATTATTCCTCCTACCTTTTGATAATCTTTGGTTATTTGATCTCTTTGTTAGGTAGATGTGTTTTGTGGATCCTACATGTCTCATTTCATAGATGTCATCTACTACACATTGACTACATTATGGAATTTATTATGTCACTTGGTGATATTTTTGTTGTATGGGACCTTTATTTGTAGTCATATTGAGAGTCATGGAGTTTTTTCATAATAATTAATGGAATCTATGTTATTTAAGAAATTATTCTCAACATTTTGATCCAAACTCATGGATAATCATTAGCAGAATAGGAGTAGATCAGATAATATTTCAACATAGAAATAACCAAAGGGAGAATAAATAATAAAAAAAATTCATCAACCTAAAGGAGTTGGCCAAGATTAGGATAAGTAAAAAGGATTTTTTTTTCATTTTTATATGCTCATATTAAGTAATTTACTTTTTATTTGTTGATTATCCCATCACCACTAGGAACATATCATTGAGATATATATATCTATATCATTGATGTTGATAATCTCCTTCATATTTATTGTGGAGTTTGATCTTCCTATGAAGAGTAGTTAGTCTAGTGTAGCCCAATGTAGACATTTTAGTGTTTTATAGTGGGATTATACCACTCATACATATATGTTTATTAAGTTAATACACCCACATCAATATTATGGGTGTGTGTGTGTGTGTGGGTATACTACTTGAGGGGTTGTGAACATTTCTATCCATTGACACACCACATTTTCTTATAATGGTAGTTGATTGAGTGCATATTTTGTTTGATGGGATTAATTCCATTGAGTGTACCTACTACAGGTTTGTGTTGAGATTTTGATTCATGATTCTTAGGATGCCTTGCAACATATGTTCTCTTCTTCACTCTCATTATGGTTTTACAAGTTTATGGGTACCTTACGGTGATACATTTCATCTGTAGTAACTCTTATTCCCCAATTTGTGATAAGTGTTTTTACAGAGTGAGCCTCATATAGAGTTCCAGTTCCTATTTGACTTGGTGATTATAGTGACTTAACATCTATGTATTCTAGTAAGATGGATTGGTTACCATAGGGACACTTTGTATTTCACTATGATTTTATACATAGGTATCTGATCAAGCATAGTTGTCAAGACCCATTTAGTCTCTTTTCTTTCTCTTTTCTCACTCTCTATTTTGTGTTTAAGGGAGGGTGTTGGAGTGTACATGTATACACTGGTTAGTGGTTTGGGGTTTTATCAAATTAGTTTTGGTTCTATCTATGTTATCACTCACTAGGATTTAAGCTTATTTTGGGAGTTTTTTATTTGGTTTATTGTGAGAAATGTTTGCATGAACCATTTTTGGTTGTGTAAAATATTTCATTCCACCTATTATTAGCTTTTTTTAAAAAAAATTATTACACATAACAAACCTTACTTACCTATTTAATATGCACTCCTTATGCTTCTCCTAGACTAATGAGAGAGATAAATCCTATGGATGATATTATTAATTTTGAGGAAATAATGGATACTTGATTGTGCATGATTCAATTTTGTGTGCAATGTCAAAATGATTTAATCTATGGTAATGGTGTGCAGGAGTGATCCTATAATTTCATGAGTGAATTTTGCATTTTGATAGTACATGGGAGATATTGGAGTTTAAGGATGTTGAAGAGGCATATATAATTCAACTTAGTGTCATTTTTTCTCAAGATAAGGGATAAAACTCTATGAACTATCATTAAGAACCTAAATAACCTTAAACCCTTATTAAATCCTAGTAAGAGATCGATAGGAAAAAAATGAAATATATGGATCCAAATGTATTTAATTGGCCTAATAAACACCTAAAATATGTTATAAAATCTAATAAGGCCCTCACCATACAACTTGTTTATAATTTCACATGTACATATGCATTTAATGTTATAATTTTGTAGGTATTTATGTCATAAATAATGTGTTTGAGGATGTGAAAAAATGAAAATAATTGGGGAGATAAATTTGGATCATATTATACCTTATTAGAACCAAAAGTATACTCCTTTTCCTCTAAAAGTGTTCCTACAGGTCCAAACCCCAAAGGCAGTGAAGAGGTGTTTATGAAAGGGTGCTATGGTCAACTAGGAGAGATAAAACTATATGGTTGGATCAATTTAAATCAATGATTCATATAATAATATGATTTATAGGCTCTAATATATGCTCCTTAACATTATATTAGGTTCTCATATATTTTTTATTTCCATTCCAATGGCTAACATAAAACAAATCATACTTAATTGACTAACATGACTATATGGCCAATGAAGAAGAATATTTGTCATGACTAAAGGGTGAATAAAAGGTGTCAATTTAAGATATAATATAATTTTAAAGGTGTAAAATAGATGAATTAGAAGCTTAAAAATAGATATGTGATCAAGAAAATACAACTTGTCACTCCTCAACTCCAATCATGAGGGTAGATTCAAATGAAGAGTGATGAATCATCCAAGGAGTTGAAGAGTACTTTCTATGCCACTTTGTATAAGATCATGATCACATATATTTGACACATGTTGAAGGATTTCTTAGATATATGTACTTGTCTACTTTCTTGTTTGTAAATTTTCTCATCAAGAGATGACACTTGTCATTGTTATTCCTATGCCTCTCCTATCTATAATTCTCACATTATTCTAAATATATGTTTGATTTTAGCATTATAATCATCTTCCACTTGAGTATGGTGAATCCCTACTCCATTTTAATCCTTTAAAACAATAAAAAAGTTGGTTTTACCTTCTCTTATGACTGTATTTTAGTGTTTGTGCATGGACGATTAATTTTGTCTAGTATTGATCTAGTTCTCCATGAAATATTATCTCTTTCTCTTAGCTACATATAATTTAAAATCACTCTTGTGGGTCATATGAATTGTTTAAGTGGTCTTGTGAAGGTTAAGTGAGGCAATATTTTATTAATGTCCTTTAGATCTCTTAAAAACCATCCCTCCTTACCTAATCATTCATCCACCACCTTTATATTGAAATATCGATGTAACAGGAATAGATTAGGAGTAGTGTATGTATAGGTTAGATTCATTCTCATTTTAAATTTGTAGATGTGTGGTAGTGGTCAACAAGTTTGGTGCATTAACTATTTAGTTAGTTTTATTTCAGTTCTCTCTCTATTTTTCCTTGTAAGTTATTAGATTTAGTGATAGTTTTGAAGTGATGCATCAAGAGATGTAGCCCTATCTAGAGGTGAAATCCAATATTTAGGTCATACACAACCTAATATTGTTCCCATGCTATCACTTAAGTGAGAATGCCTAAACAACCTCCTCAATGGGTGAAAATTTTGATGATAATAGTTCTGGCATACCTTGTGGGACAAGAGACTTCATTCATTAAAGAGTTATTGGTATTGCTCTTCAATGTACCAAAATTTGGAGGCATAAACACAAGAAAAAATTGTTATTCCAAGTTCATTCAAATGGGTTTATTAGCCTAGGTATTCTTTCAAATAAGTGATCTTTTAATTTTGCCTTTATCATGAGGTTTCATGACTAATTTTGGAGTGAATTTATATTTTACTCAAGTTGGTGAGCCATATCAAGCCTATATTGATCCTTACTAGTATTTTATTGATCCTTACTAGTAACATGTTGATCTTTATCAGTAACATAATGAGTCATGTCAACCCCTTTTTGATCCATAGCAGCCTTGCTACCAAGAGTATCATCATTCCTTCCTCATCAATCTTACCAATCTTAAAAACCTTCATACCAATCTATCCAAGATTATCATTAGTCCTATATGCCACCTCCTATCATAATTCAGCCTCCTTGGTAGCCTATGCATTCCTTTAATCAGCCTTGTCAAGACCGTGTTGCCCCTAGTCAACATACTTACATTTATACTTATTTTATTTCAATCTTTAAAGAAACTTTGTGTGCTATAAAAGAAATATGATAGATGTTTATAGAAAAAGGGAGTATGGTATAAATGTCCTTAGTCATATCATTAAAAATATGAGGGAATCATTATATTTGGTTAAGAGTAAGTGGACAACTATTGAGAGAGAGACCTAATAAATACTTACCAGTGACATGTTGGACATAGGTGACCTAATTTATTTCATAAAGGACAAGTTAGTGGTTCATGAGGGGAAGAAAGTTTAGTACTATTAATCTAATGTACCTTCTCTTACTCCACATCAACCCTCTTTTTATACACTCATTCTCCCTCAAAATACTAATTCAAGTGAGTTTTAAAGCCTCCCAAGTCCACACATTTCTCAAGCCTTCCCATCATGGAGGTCGATCCAAGAAATATTTAAAAAGAGTAAATACTTTATTTTTGAAAGGGTTGAATATAAATATAAATTAGAATTATAATGTTTTATTGTTATTTGGAGGGAAAATAATGAATCTGTATTGTCAAAAAACTCTCTTCCCCTTCTTCAAGATCCCCCCCAAAAGGTCCTTTAAGATTCCAAGTTGGAATCAAGTGGTGGAGTCATGAGATTAAAAAAATGGAACAATCTTAGATTTGGAAATTGAAACCAAAGAAGAACCTTTGCCTATTCAATCCCCACCCATCCTTCCTCAAGATCCTAAAAATTTCCCATTTGGAGATCAATTCAAGAAGGAATCTAAAGCAAGAAATAAGTCCTTGTTGAGAAGGTTGAATAAACTAAATTTTTTATATCATGTATGCCAATTCAATAAAACATCCAAATTAAGAAATAAGTACTTATTAAGAACGTTTAAGAACCAAAAAATTTCCAATCATAGAAGTCAATTCAAGAGAGTATCCAAATAAAGAAGTGATCCCTTGTTGAGAAGTTTTAAGACCACATCATATTGAGGTATGATGGATTGGTTGGTGAATTGAAGGAAAATAATGATAAGACCATGGATCTCAAAAGTTCAAAACTTGTTTGTGAGTTTAAATAACCCATCATTGAGGAAGAACATGATCTATAGGAGGTCAATGAAGAATATCAAGTTATAGCTGATACTCAAGAAGGATATGAGGAGAGTGATCAAAGTGTATATGATGAATATGTCATCATTAAAACACCTCTTGGTGAAGATAGAAGCAAATAATTATTTTAATTTGAATAAAAATATGACCATGATGAAGTACAAGTTGATCAAGTGATAGTGGACCTTGAAAGAGATGACCCTTCCTAATGTGAACAAGGTGATGATCATGTTGTTATAGTAGAAGAAAAATCTCCTAATTCTTCATTATATTTAGTTAGATAATGTTTTGAGCCCTAAAAACATGATAAAATAGGTACATTATTTAAATCCTCAAATTATATTGTGACTACCTCTATAACAACTTCTATCAAGATGGGTCTAAATGATCTAGTACAAGGTGAAGTTTAGTTGGAGGATTTATTTTAAGTCTTAGGAGAAGGTTGAAATATTCTATATTAAGGTTATGTTATGATAATAATTAGAGAAGGCAACATTTTCAAGCAAACTAACAAGCAAGAAGATGGTAGTTCTCCAAGCTTTTTTTTCCAAGAGGCTACTTCATTTGAATTTAGCTCATTTGATGTTGTTAAGGAAGGATATCAAAATCTCAGTAAGTTTTTAGACATTTTTTCACTCTTGAATGATAATACACACCTATATTGGCCTCAGCCTCTCAAAGAGAAAGAAGATTCACTTCTTATAGCCAATTATACAAGAATTCTATAAGAAACATGTCTATCTATTCAATTTGATTTGCCATATCTTGAGGAGGTAAAGGTATATCACATGGTAAAGGTTGATCAAGGCTATACCACTACAATATTGTGTCCTATCAGCTACTTAACTTATTTGAAATCCAACAAGGAATATCCATTGCTTATCATGTCCATTTTAGAACATGAAGATGAACCTGAACATGTTCAGGTTTAATATAAGCATACATCCCTGATCACTCATGCTTCAATCAAGGTGGAGGATTTATATAAGGTTAATTTTTAATAATAATAGCACATCAATATTATCATATAATTTATTCTTTTCCACTATTTCATGGCTACCATATAGTTTGCTAGTGACATGAGTTTGGTGAAGAAAGGTAGCTACTTTATTGTACTAGTTAATGGTTTTGTCTAGGGATATATTAAGTTGTTAGAGTAGGTTAGTATAGGTTAGATTAGATGTTTATTGTATTTTATTTCCTATACATGATTTATAGCATAGTGTTTTGTCATATTTGTGTGTCTACTTCTTATCTTATTGTGTGTGTTGGTGAAGGTAGTCAGTTATGTTATTTTCAAGAAGTAGTTGCAATCAAGTTCAAGGTCTAATGAGGTTTGAGATTGATTAAGAGATGAATCCAAACCTAATGGATGGGATATGAAACTAATATAATATACATAGTAGACATTCAATCCTAGAATTTGCCAAAGATGTTATCCATTTTTTGGCTACCATGATGGAAGATCATTCGAAACTTTGATATACTTGATCTTAAATTTATTGATAGCCATTATGAAGGTCTTGTGTTATTCATTAATTATCTAGGATGATAGTTAATGTGTATTATTTTGTATATTACAAGGTAATTTAGGATGGTCTAGTTAGGAGCTGAGTTAAGTCACTTTATCCTATTATTACATGGTCTCTCTTTATGGTCTTCATTATGCATTTAACATTGTTTAAAGTAGGCTTGAAATAATTAAGGTTAAGCATGAAATCAAGTTGATGAGGAAAAATGATCAAAGAGATAGTGTGGTGACCCTTCCATGATAACCATAGCCTAAAGCTATCCAAATTAACCAATTAAAAAATCTAGTAAGATGACCACATTGTGTTTTCAAGCAATTTGGACAAATTAAGGCAGTTTTGACAAGATTTAGGTATTTCATTAATTTATTCTCATTCTATACTTTAATGTTGAGTTGAAACTTGATAGGAGAGATAAATATGAAGGTTTTATCCTTGGGAAGAGGTATATTTTACGTCATCTAACACCTTAGTAATGACATTGCATTGTATATGTCTATACACATCCTCCAAGTGTGTTAAATAGCTATTTTTAAATGTTGGGGTCCTATTTTTAACTACCATTCATCATTTTTTTATGTCAAAATGAATATTTATTGAGATATATAAGGGGAAGAGAAGTGTGAAACATTTGTTCACTATCTTCCATGTTCATACAAGTCAAGGGAAGGTGAAGAGTTACTTGGTTCACCATCTCCATCAGTTCTAAATGGCACAACAATCAAAATCTTGGAAAAAGCATATTTTTGAAAGTTTTTCACAAGGGTTTATATTTTTTGGAAAGTTAAAAAATCTTAAAATATTCCCCATGGTATTATATGATCCAAATCCATGTAGAAATTGGAGCTATAGAGTCAAACAATGCAAAATCCCATTGTATTTCTCCATCAAGTTTTTTGGTTGCTCAAGATGGTCAGATGGTTTTCACTTGCTACTCATCAGAGAGGCAAATTTTTAATAAAATATCTTGGAAATAGGAGAGGAACTTGATTCCCTTCCAATTTTGGATATTTTTTCCCTAGTTAGGTTTCTTAACTTTATGAACAATTGTTAAGAAGTTAGGGTGCAAAAAAAGGTCTCAAAACCCCATCAAGGTTAATTTTATCCAAATGTAATGTTTTGAAGTTTAATGAAGGCATGATTTTTTTTTTTAGGTTATATTGAAAACTATTATACCCCTAAATCATCATATTATCTCAAGTCTCCTCATTTTCATTACTAGTGTAGTATCAAATAGTCTTGATTTGATAGTTCAAGTATGATAACCTTGTTTTTAGAGAAGTTATGAGGTATCATGGTGCATAGAATGAGGTAATGAGGTATTTTTAAGTTGTTTAAAATTCATGAATATCCATAATACCTATATAATATTCATTGAATAAAAACACTTCAAGGAGAATGGATAAATTTGCATGCATAGATTAGCCCATTTGAGCTAGCTACCATGGTAAAGTAACCCTAGTCAAATGATGAATGCAAACTTAATTATCTAAGACCCTAAAGGAAATAAACACCAAAAAATTTACTTTAATATAATTATCATGGATTATTTAGGTGGAAAAACTAGAGGTAAGCATCCAAAAGTCTCTTTTCAAGCCACACCCAAAGTAAGATTGTGAATCTATATGTCTATACATCTATAGGTCATATTGTTATCAAATATTTATCTATGGGGAGTGATATGAATTTTTTATTAAATAATATATATGTATTATTTACCATTAAAAATTTATAAAATAATTGAATCCCAAATATCCTAGATTTCAACTTACTCAAACTTCAAAGTGGAATATGTAAACTAGAGTGGACTATTTAAATCCAAAGGAAGGATTGTGAAGGTCCTAAGAGAATATTCAAGGTGGTTTGAGCTCATGTAATTATGGAAATGATATAAATAAATATTTAAATTTTACATAATTTTTTATTGGCCAATTGGGCTGAAGAGGACCAAATAAGAAAATGAAGGTTTTGGCCTAATTGACTGCTTACAGACTTGTAGCATGCAATAAGAGTAAACAAAATGTTGTGACTATTATTTGAGGTTTTCAAATGATAAAAATGTCAAAATAAAGTGTATTATGGTGTTAATAATATTAAATTAAACTTAATAAGGTTAATTGGTTCAAAAACCAAGTTTGGTAACCTACAGTTAAGACAAACCTAATAACCACCTACAGGCTGGTTATAGGCAAACATGAGAAGAAACATACTTATGGTATCCAATGGAGGGATAAGAGGTATGTAGAGAGGTGAGGAAGAAAATGAGTAAAAATTACAATATTTTTTAATATCACTAAGGTGTATAAAGTTATAAATAAGAAGATAACACTCATACTTGCAGTCAAGACATACTTAATAAACACCTACAAGTAAGTTGTAGGTGAAATGATGAAAGTGTATTGATGAATATCTAAAACCATGAGGTTTATAAGAGTTTAAAATAAAATTATACCTTTAATTAGAAATTATAACAAGGTATTCATATAGTTTTTTAGGTGACTAGAGGTAATGAAGGGATTAAGAAGCTTGGTTAGTCTTAGAAGGCCTAAACGACAACACATAGGCCTATATGCAAAAAAGTGAAGAAGGTTTGTTTATTTAGGATAAATTTGAAGAATTAAGACTTAAATGAAGTGAGGAATAAATTAATGAAGTATACTAATAGTTTTTAACTCATTTTTTATGAAGGAAAGGGTAAATAGTGACTATTATGGTCATTAACATAGGGTTGTTCTTAAACTCTAACCATAAGCCTATGGAGGTGGAAGTGGGTTTAAAGTATGATATGGAGTAAATAATAATTGAAACACATAATTTGAGATTTAAAATACTCCAAAGATAGGTTTATATACAAAACTAAACACTTTTACATCTTATCATGCAAAACCACTCTTCTCAAACTCTCAAATAGGCTTAAATAATAAAAAGGGTCATCTTCTCTTGCTCAGAAGTCAATGATCAATGTGCATGGAAGAAAATGGATTTTAGGGATTTTTAAGAGGTCTATAAAATTCAACTCATTGGAGTTTATTTTCAAGATAAGGGACATAACTCTATGAATTATTTTTATGAACATAAACACCCCTTAATCCTGTTTAAACCTACTAAGAGCTCGATAAGAAAAAAAAGAAATATATGGATCCAAATGAATTTAATTATCCTATTAAACACCTAAAAAACATTATACACTCTAATAAATACCTTACCATGCAAATTTTTTGCACTTTCATCTATATGGATGCATTTAATGTTATACTTTTATATAGTTTTAAGTCATAAATAAGGTCTTTGAGCATGTGAACAAATGAAAATAATTGGGTAGATTGATTTGGATGGTTTTATACCTTATCAAATCCAAAAAACCACTATTTTCCATTTGAAAGTGTTCCTACAGGTCCAAACCCCAAAGGTAGTGAAGAGGTGTTTATGAAAGGGTGATATGGTCACCTAAGAGATATAGAGCAACATGGTTGGATCACTTTGAAGTTATAAGTCATATAATAATATGGGTTTTAGGCTATGAGATGTTCTCCTTAAATTTTTATTAGGTTATAATATAGGTATTATTACCATTCCAATGGATAAAATCAAATAAATCAGACTTAATTGACTAGCAAGCCTATATGGCTAATGAAGAAGAATCTCTATCATGATTAAGGGGTGAAGAAAAGTTGTCAATTGAAGATAACATATCATGTTCAAGGCATCAAAGAGATGAATTGGTAGCTAAATAATATTTATGTGATCAATAAAATGTAACTTATCACTCCTCAACTCCAATCATGAGGGTAGTCTTAAATGAAGAGTGATGAGTCATCCAAGGAGTTGAAGAGTCTTTTATATTCCACATTATAGAACATCATGATCACATCAAGCTGACACATGTTGAAGGAGTTATTATATCTTCCTACTTGCATACTTCATTTTTTGTAAATTTTGTCATCAAGAGAGGACACATTTTATTGTTCCTCCTACACCTCTCCTCTCTTTACTCTTCACATTATTTTATATATATGCCTATTTTTAACATTGTAAGCATCCTCCATTTGATTATGGTGAATCCATACTCCTTATGTAAGCCTTTTAAGAAATAAACAAGCTAGTTTTAACTTCTCTTATGATTATATTTTAGTGTGTGTGCATGGATGATTGATCTTGTCTAGTATTGATTTAGTTTTCTTTGACATGTTGTCTCATTATTTCACCTACATGAAATTTAAACTCACTCTTGTAGGTCATATGAAGTGTTTAAGTTGTCTTGTAAATGTTAAGTGAGGAAATATTTCATTAGTGTCCTCTATACCTCTTAAAAACCATCCCTCATTACCTAATCATCATCCACCACCTTTATATTGAAATAATGATGTAAGAGGAAAAGATTAGGAGAAGAGTATGAATAGGTCAAATTCATACTCATTATGCATTTATAGAGGTGTGGTAGTGGTCAACAAGTTTGGAACATCACCTCATTATTTAGTTTGATTTTAGTTATCTATTTCTTTTCCCTTACAAGTTATTAGGTTTAGTGATAGTTCATAAGTGATACATCAAGGGAGCTAGCCCAATCTATAGGTTTAATCCACTATTTAGGTAACCCAAAACCCAATATTATTCCCATGCTATCACTTAAGTTAGGATCCCTGAACAACCTCCTCAATGGGTGAAACTTTTGATGATAACAATGTGCACAGAGTTTCATGAAATCTCACCAAACCTATGAAAATAGAAAAATAAATAAAGCTACAAGGAATGCATGCATGTAAAATATCTCACCAAAGATTTTGAAATGAAAAAATGGCCATTAGATTAGATCTCTAATACAATTTTAGATTTCTCTAGGATCTCTGAATGTCACATATTGCATACCAATCCTAGGATGGGTAAGAGAAAGAATGAAAAACAAAAGTGAGCTTCATTAATGTTCATTTATTGATCAGGAAAAAATTAAAAAGGAGGTAAATTATATAGTGAGATATTAGGTCACCATAAAGATTAAAAATCAACTCATAATTAAAAAATTCATTAAGTGTATGTTCCCATAATGACCTTAATAACCCTAAGCAAGATGACTAATAATCATTTAGGTAAAACAAAAACTAGAAAAATGGCTACACTAAAAGTCCCAAGTGATTACACTGAGAGGTGTTTTATAATGGTATCAAGGCATGGAGTCTCATATCATGATCACGTACATAAAAACTAAAATAGAGTTTCCATAATAAAAAATAAAAATTAAACACAATTGACATAACATAAACATAAAATTAAAACATATAAATATAGAATAAAAACAAAACAAAACAAAACAATCAAATCAAATCAAATAAATAAAACTAAAGGAGCAAAATAAAAGGACAAGTACATGGGATAATTACATGAACAAACACAAGCAGAATAAAAAATTAAGTTATGTAATAGCTTAACTTCTCACCAAGTCTAAAATTATAATGGACAATCCATTTTGATTTGATCTCAATTTTTTAAATCTAAAATAGGTTGTGCAAGTAAAAATAAAACCACTTTAGGCATGCTTATTTAATGCACAAAAAAAAAACATCAATTCACATCATTGTATTGAAACTACGTGTCTCTATCTAAAGTCTTGAGTGGAGCCATGAGTGGTGAGTCTTGCCACCTCATATTGGCTAACTTTTATTACTCACTACAGTTTCTAAGTATTATTATGGCCTATCTCATTTACCATCAAGCACTTTAATATTTTCCCTCCACAGCCAATACCAAGGCTAATCAAGAAATTGGGATTTTTATTATTTTTTCTCTCCAAACATTTTCTCTCAACCTCAATAAATAATTTAATAATACATATATTTTAAGAAAAAATATAAATATATATTATTGAAAAGATATCCTATTGGTTTCATGTTAGCCAAACCATTAATAAAATGATAGATATTTCATGATTTTGGGTGAAAACAAGGGGTACCCCAAAAATATTTGTATTTTACCTAACAAAAAATCTCCCTACTGGATAACCTGGCAAGTTAAAACCATATGGATGAATTCATATCTGGTTTACACTTTGATTGTAAGGATTTTTATTTCCTATGTCAGTAAAAGAGTCTCCTAAAACAAATAATCCCTATGAAAAATCAATATAAATAAAAATCATACCAAAGGAGAATGTATGATTCAAAAGGTTAATTTGTAGATTTTTTTCAAATATTAGGACAAAATATTTTAGTTTGCATTTAGAAGTATACTATGTGGTCCATTATATAGTAATTAA
Source organism: Torreya grandis (assembly GCA_037957365.1). Lineage (NCBI taxonomy): Eukaryota > Viridiplantae > Streptophyta > Pinopsida > Cupressales > Taxaceae > Torreya > Torreya grandis. The sequence continues at coordinate 1,159,256 of JARHVA010001808.1, forward strand.
TAAAATTACACACTCCAATTTCATTTTTCATATAAATAATATAATAAGATAATGTAATACAATTAAAGATTAAAAGCTAGAAATTTTTTATCAACAAAATATATTTAATTATTTATTTTATAATAATATAATTAGTAAATATATTTTAAATATTTTTATCTTATATATTTTATGTACTTTACTCATTAAAGTTATATTTTCAAAAAAAAATCTATTGATAAGTGATAGATGACCTCAATCTAATTATACTATTAAAAATATTTTATAAAGGAAAAATTGGGCTCCAAACTCTATAGTATACTTATGATATTCTAATTTTTTAAATTCCCTCTTGACACAATAAAAAAATTTCCCTTTAATGATTAAATAGAACTATAATTTAAGGTTGACCATTTTTATTGACATCTCATACTATTACACTGGCTTCTCCCACCCTTGTTTAGGTTTGATAATGGAATTTACATGTTTAAATATTAGACATTTTACGTTAATCTCAATTTTTTTTGTTATAATCATAGGATAAGGTGACCTATACAACACACATGCATCATAACCATTTGTGGTGTTGGCATGTTATTGTCATTAGTGTCAAAAGGTTGTATCTTATGAAGGTTCATGGCAAGTGATCATTGATGTATGTAAAAACATGATTTTGTAGTTTTAATTGATGTCACTAATATTTTCATTGATGTCATTGAGGTTGTTTTTTCATCTTGTGAATCATGTTGTCATAAAGAGGTATGATGGTCAAGTGAGCATTAAAGCATGGTTATAAGGCTCTAGGTCTGCATGAGGTCATGAAAGAATTTTGATCATAAAGAGATTGTTTCAATGGTGTGAGAGTTTTTTATAAATATTTTTCTGGTTTTATATCATTGAGGTAAATGTGTTTAAGTAATAGTAATTGAGTATAAGGTGTCTTGAGAAGCCTAGTCTAGATCTTGTGAGAAGGTGTGCATAGTGAATTTTGGTGGAATAAGTGAGAAAAAGTATGTGATAGGTTGTTTGGAATTGTTTGATCATGTAATTAAAGTTTATATACTCTCATAATTTTTTCAAGGTCAGTTGTCAAGTTCAAGTGCTTGAAGCCTAGTCGTGGCATGTAAAGTCCTAGTGAGATGATTACACACAAGCATGAGTGGATGTATGAGGCTATTTTAGTATGTATGTGAGTCATTGAAACAATCATGAGAGTCTTAAGGTGAGCCTATAGGGGTAAAACCTTTAGACCAAGTTTGCACTTAGACCACTTCTAGACCCAACCTGGCTTAATGAGATATCATGATCTATTTTCAAGGCATGTGAAGGATATGTGGTAGTGATTAAGAATGAGAGAGGTTTATTGAGTATGTGAGAGAGGTGGAGAGTTCAAGGAAAGAGGCATGAAGGTAAATTTTAAGTCCTAATGTGGTTTGTAGGTCAAGGTCTAGAAGAGAAAAGAGAGAGTGTGTGGCCTAATGAGGTGTCATGATCATATTTCAAAATGTTTGAGCTCATGTAAGAATTTTCATAGGCAAGGTATGTTGTTTCAAGTTTTTTCATGTAGTTTTTGGTCATATTTTGAAGGACAAGGCATGAAAAGTTGTTTGGAGGTCTCTCAAGTGCTCAGAATGAAGGGTTCTCAACCCTAGAAAACATTTCTTGTGCTCATTAGCTCATTAAACCTTTTATTGGTAACCTAATATAATAATGGTATTTGGGGAAGGGTATTATCTAAAAATTATAGGTAATTGATTTTGGATTGAGGGGCTATGATTTATGAATGATTGTTAAGAATGAAAGCATGTTTAAACCCTCTTAAAACCCTAATAAGGACACAATGTTCAAGATATTGATAAAAATTTATCAGAATGGATTTGTATGATCAATTAAGATATTATAGTTTTTATTTATCTCTCCCAAGTACCTATAGGTGTGATTGAGTTGGTAGTTATGTGAGTAGACCCTATAATAAAGTGTTAATTTCTCAAAGATTTGTTGTAGCAATCAGAGTTGACCAAGTCAAAGTATAAAAAATAGACAAAGGATGAATATTAAGAAATTTAGTTTATTTAAATAAAATTTTATGGATAGGTTAGATGATTTAGGTGTGTAAATTTGGTGTTCCAAGTTGACCATTCACTAATAGGCCAAATAGTGTAAACAATGAGAAACCCAGATAGTAGTGAGAAGATGAATAGGAATGTGTTATCATGATATAATATTGAAACCAAGTGCATGGAATTTTTTTTTAGAATGATATGTAATATTAATTCTTGGTATAAATATTTTAAGTTAGGTATAGTGATGAAAATAATGAATCCAAAATGGCTTGTCTAATTTAGTGAGGGATATGTGTATTGAGGTCAACAAATTGGTCTATAAAACCAATAGTTACCAATAGACCATATGATGTTTATATTTTAATATGGTATGGATATGTCAGAGGTTAATCTACATGATTTATAATTTTTTTAAAATGTATATATAGGTTTTGGAGGTCTTAGTCACCATGACTAGTTTTTGAGGCTAGTTGACACTTTTGAGTGAGCAAGTTACATGAGTGTTTTTGATTATTTTTTCCCTATGTGATGATGTATAATTTAATTTGTGAAGTTTTTGAGGTATTTTTGGTTATATTTATGTTATTTATTTTCATTTTTTTATGGATAAATAATGTGTTATATTCAGTTATTAAAGATAGACCTTTTTGTGTGTGTGTGAAGACCTAACGTAAATAGTTCTAATGGTGTGATTAAAGTGGTGGATAAAGCTCAAACGTGTCATGAAACTAATAGGATATTATTGGGGGTATATTTGAGTGGTATATTAAATTTCCATACTATGTGTAGAGTTTTGAATTGTTCCAAGTAGACCAATGGGTAATGTTTACTAATGAAGGCCTAATTGAATTAGGTCTCCTTAAGAACTAAAATAGGTTTTGGTCTTTTATTTTTGGTAAACATAATGTAATGATTGATTAATGTATTAAACATGTTATAAGACCTATTTTAATGGTAATATAATTTTTCAAGTGTGTATTTCTTACCAAGAGGTGTGTGAGCTAGAGGATTGTATAAGAACAAGGCCTAAAGGTCTAACTAGATAATTAGATGAGTGGAGAGTGAAATCAAAGGAAATATAACATTTAAGAGATGAATCAGGTATTTTATACCATAAAAGGGTGTATAAAAATTTTCATGAATATCTAATAGGGGTACTGTAGTTGAATATCAAGGTCATATGACCTAATTTGTCTTAAAGAGACCTAGTTGAGCGAAAAAGCCAATAAGGTAGTTTGAGAGGGATAGAAGAGTGATAAGAGAAAAATAAGGTGATCATCATATATTGTGTGAGAAAAAAGGTTATCTAAAGGTGATAAAATTTTTCATGTGGATAAGTTGGTGCTGAGTCATCTAGGGGGTTGGTGCCTTCTTGTAGGTTAGTGCTTGTTAAAGCCTAGTTAAGTGGGTGTTTGACTAGTTGGGGTTGGTGCTTCACTAAATATTAGTTTTTATATTATAAAAATGTATTAAATTTTCATATATTAGTGTATTTTATTCCCCTTGAGGTTTTATCACATATGTAATGTGTTATCTTGTTTCATGATAGTGTATGGTTGCATATGCTTTAATACATGTTCATGTTTTTATAATGGTTTATGTATGCTTAAGTGAAATTTAATGAATATTTTTGAAGACACTAATCAACCCCTCAGTGATTTTGATTCCAACAATTGGTATCATATCCTAGTCCTTTGAACTAAGCCTAATAGTTTTAAGGTGATCATAAGAAGCACAAGATGTCTAGTGAATAAAAATAAGAAGACATGTATGATGAAGAAGTCTACTATGATGGTGAATAAGGAGAAGCTAAATTAGGCCTTGAAGCTGAGCTCATTAGTTCCCTAGATTATTTTATTCATCAAAATAAGACTATCAAAGATCTCAGGAATCATTTATAAGGGTTCAATACAAAGTTTAGATCAAAGGAAGTTGAGTACGATCAGTTGAAGATAGAGGTAAATTCCTTGAAGTTTGAGCATGAGTAGTTCATATATAATATGAACAATTTGGAGAAATAACATGAGAAAGGGAAGTTAGAACAAGTCAAGATTACCAAAATGAAAATATCAATTAGGCAACCCAATATAATAATGGATAAGTTATCATGGGACCATGGGAAAAAGAGTGATCATTCAAGAGGTAAGTACAAAAAATGTTGTTTGTTACAATTGTCATAATATGGGACACATTGTAATATTTTATTCTAATAGATTTAGAAGGTTCTCAAGATTAAAAAAGATATATGAAGCTCCTAGAGTGCATGAGAATGGTTAACCATTGGTATGGAATCCAAAGCAAGTTAGGACTGATCATATTTAGCCCAAGAGTCCAGATAGATTATTTTTTAAGGAAGAACAAAATACTAAAAAGAATTATATGCTAGTTCAGACTAACTACATGAAGTGGTATATAGGTAGTTTTTTCTCAAGCCACATGACAAGAGACAAAAATAAGTTCATCTCATTAAAGTAGAATGTTGCAGGAATAATGAGATTTTGAGACAACACAACTTCCATTATAGCTTGCTAGGGTATCTTGAGTTTGGACAATGGGAAACCTAGACACAAAATGTGTTGTATGTGGAAGGTTTGAAACATAAGATAATTAGTGTAAGTCAAATGTGAAATCAAGGACACACACTAACCTTTTATGATACAGGGTGTGAGATAAGGAGAGATAAATTAGGAAGGTTTATTGTTAATGCTAAGAGACCTACAATCAATTTATATGTCTTGAATGAGATCAAGAAGGAGAGATGATTTATGAGAAATATGGATGAAAGTTGGATATGGCATAGAAGGTTAGGTAACCTAAGGGTATATGTATGGATTTGGGGAATAATTCCATGGACATTCTAGGTAATGCAATCACATTATTAAATTTACTATATTTACTATAAGTTTACATTAATCAAGTATAAGTTTACATTTATATTGTTACATTTAATTTATTATAATTTAAATTATTTTAGTAAATATAATAAATTAGGGTCACTTAGTATCTGATAAAGTTGGTCTCATATTTTCATGCCTTATGATGTGGAAAATAGTTTTTCAAAATGCAATCAAGTTAGTACTTAGGCAATTTTAGTGTCTAAGTATTAAACTTAAGGATTTTAGGACATAAATTTTGTAATTGATATCCATTTTTGGTAAACATATAGTCATTTTTTAGGTTTTTTTCCCTTTTATATTGATTCTTAACATTTCTAGGACTCTTAGGTTTGTCAAAATTGAAGTTTTCAAGCCACTCATTTTGAAATTTATGAAAAGTGGTATGACTTGGGTAGCCTTGGTCACATTGATGACCTACACACATCAAACAACCACTTTATGTTAATTTTACTTGTTCATCATCCTTCCCTCATCCTTGATCACTTCCTACTCATTCCTCATCACCCCTAATCAGTCTCTCATCATTCTTAATTATCCTTAATCACTCTCTAATTTAACATCATTACACTTAGTCATCTCCAATCACTCTATCATGATCCCTAATTATTCCATCATTAACCCTCACTATGCCTCATCATCCCTAATAACTAATTCCTTGTCTATCCTCATCCCTCATTACTCACTCATTAACCCTCAGCATCCCTCATCATCTTTAATCACTCTCTCATCATCCCTAATCACTCGCTCATTTGCTCTCACCATCCCTCATCATCCTTAATCACTCCCTCACCAGCCTTTACCATCCCTAATCATGACTTTATCATCCCTAATCACTCCCTCATCATATCTAATCACTACCTTATTGACCCTTTCCATTTTTTATCATTTATAATCACTCCCTCATTTCTCCTCAACACCCCTCATAATGTAGAGCCCTATTGCATACTATGATTATCCAAGCTCTTTACCAATATCCACATATCTTTCACTTTGTATTTTCTTACTTGATATTTGTCTTTCAACCCTACAAACATTTCAAATTCACATCTAAATTTTGTTCATTTCATTTACTCTCCACCATTCTTCAAATGGTCTCACTAAACTCTTCATTCTACTCTCCTTACTCAATGCATTCAATCTCTCTTACTTTGAGACTATAATATTTCACTCATTTGATTTCTCTCATTTGATTTCTCTTACTCAATGCATTCAATCTCTCTTTACACTTTATAAAAACTTGGATATAATATTTTATCTAGTTCCTTAGGCTTTAATAGGGCTCTAAAAAAATTCCACTCATTTGATTTCTCTCTAACTTATTCTCAACCCTACTTAACTTCTCAACTCAATCCTCATATCATATACTACCTCTTAATCTATCATAGAATATTATTATTTGAACTCAAATCAACCTCATTTATGGATACCCTATAATATATATTATTTATTCATAAATTTCTAGGCTTTGGTTCAACTATTTTATAACTTCTTTTGGCTCTTTCTACACTCAGATTAGGTCTTTAGGTTTCTTTCTACCCTATCTACCACACAGTCCTCCCTCATCCATACTTATAAAAATTAAAAAAACTATAATATATTTATTCATGATTAAATCAAAATTTTCACCAAATTTCATGAATTGTTGATAGTTACAACTCCTAAAAACTCACTTTTAAAGTAAAAACCCTAATACAGGGTTTGGACTGGTTTCACAGACCCAGGAAAGGTCAGAATGAGATTTCAATCTTACAAATGTGTTTATAATGAATTTTACTATTGGATTAGGTCTTATTTTAACTTATTCACATTTTAAAAGTGTTATATTTCCCTTTCTAAGTTATAGTATATTGGCTTAACCAAATTTGAAAAGATCGTGTACTTAGTCATAGGTTTGTAGTAATCTGAGAAGAGGTTATTTGTTATAATTCATTATAAAAAGGGTTATAAATAATAATTAAGTTTGATAATCCTATAAAAAAAATTAAAAACTTTAAAAATCAATGTCTTCCATACATCAAACTAAATTTTCCAATTTTTATGAGATACCACTTTGATTGTGTTAAGTTTCTTGATAACTGTAGGTTTGTGTTAGTTTTATTTTTTCTCATCCAAATATATGAAAGCTACTTGAAAGAATATAATAATTCATGATCATATAATAAAAAAATCACCAACATATATATTTTAATTTTCACTCCAATACATGCATATACCTTCTCACATAAATGTATACTTAGAACTTTTGCTCATAGAAGACAGGGTTGTGTTGTTTAACATAGAATGTCCTTAACAGAATAAAAACATAAAATGTTTAAATAATATTAAGGAATTGTTATGTCAATTTATTAATTAATAATAAATTCCAAAATTCCACAAAATATAATATCCTTTTTCATAAGACTCTAACCTTCACTCATATATCAAGGCATAGTTTATAAAAGCACAGGGTATACAGTTTGTAATTTGAAAATTTAGAAGATTTGAATCTCAAATTACAAATGATATAATCACCATAAAATAAAATGTATTTTAAAATTACCACTCACATAAATATCAAAAATAACTTGTTACTAACCATGTTTCATGATCATTCACACTGTCAACTATCTTTGCACATATTCAAGAAGATGTAGGGTCTGTTTGCTTTCTTATCTATAACTAATCAAAAATTGTCTTTATTCACTTGATTTGTGTTATTTACATTAATTATTTAAAATCCTACCACCTCTAACTCTCTTTAATCTAACTCTGAATATGAAATAAGACATAGATAAGACTCTTATTACTAAATAACCATGATCTAAATTCGAACTTCTTTTATATGTTGAGAGTGTCCTTAACTAACTCAACTACTAACATATTTCTCAAATATGACTTTAGGTATATGTGTTTTAACATCCTAAAATCATCACTAAAGTCTGACCACACCAAATTCAACATTGGACTTCTTGAAACAAGATTGAATTCTCTATGAAAGTTTAAAAATTCAAATGAAAGATTTGGTGGGAAAGTTCAATACAAATTTAATTAAAAATTGACACAAAACTAGAAAATTAGAAATACTCCTATAGACTTCTTATGACCTTGACCACCTTATAAATACTCTAAACATGTAAACTAGATCACTATTTATATTGGGTAGTGTTGCTCCTACATCACCTCATCATCATTAATCACTACTTCATCATACCTCATCATCTTTAATCACTCATTCCTAATCCCTAATCTCCCATAATCACTCCCTCATTAATCCTCACTATCACTCATCATCCCTAATCACTCCATCATTGAACCTTACCATCTCTCATCATCCCCATTGACTCCCTCATCATTTCTACTCAATTCCTCCTCATCCTTAATCACTCTTTCTAATACGTTGATGGTGGTATTTTGTTAGAGTTTAAAATTTTAGGAGATAAAAGTGGAGAGTTTATTGCTAGGTGATTTCTCAAAACCAATCAATTGTTTTTCATATGAGGACATTTTGTGATCTGAGTAATTATATTTAAGGACTTCTATTTGTATGTATATTTATTGAGTCATCATACCACAAAATGGAAAATAATTTTCAAATGATTATCACAAGTAGTTCAAGATTGGAAAGTGGTGTTTAATTCATAACTTCAATATTCAATCCAATAAATAATGTCACACTATGAGCACTCTATTTTCACATCTCTAGAAGTGGGTACAAGTTATCTATCACTATTTAAATTTAAGTAGATAATAGATTATGAACCTAATGATATGGTTAGTAATAAAATATCTCTACTTCCCCTAATAAGAAATTATATGAATTAAAAATATTATTTCATTAAGAAATTTAGATCAATGGTGAGGCAATACACTTCATCATTTCTAATGGAATTCAAAATAATTTAATTTCTCCTAAATCATATTTTCAAAAAATGAAATTTAAATTTATACATCATCCATAACCATACACTAGTGTATGGTTTATTTTAGGCCTTGAGAAATAAATCACTTAATAGTGTCACTTGGTGTACAAAATCAAAATTTATAAAGATGTAATCATTTGTGACATCTCACCATTATAGGTATGTGATGTTTTACATGTGGTCAACCATGTATTTACCATTGACATGTAGTCTGTGAAGTAAATCCTTGAAATTTTGTGATAGATTTTCTAGATCTGAAATACCATATATCATAGTTAGTTCATAAGCTTTCAATCATTATTACCAAGAAGTGTAAGAATATTATCAATTATAGTAAGAAATATAATATTAATAGTAAGAATTAAATATTTAATGACATCCTTATTTCACCATATCATAGTGTGGCTTATCCAACAATAAAAAGATGAAATAATTTAACCATAAACTAGATGAATATAAAGATATATTTTAGTCACCTAAATAAGTTCCTGCATACTTTACACTAAATAATACTATTGATTTGATCCTTAACTACATCTACCTCAAACCTCTTTATACAACATAGCATTTTTAGAGAATGATTATATCAAGTGGTAGATCCATAAAATCATGGATAATGGACACATCATACCCAAATCATTGCTTTGCAGAAACCCAATTATGTTTGTGCCAAAGTTGTGAATCAGTTAAAAAACTCTTAACAAGATTAACATGAAGAAATATTATCCTCATTTAAATATTAAGGCATTTTTATACCATATCCACGGTGTAGAAGTATTTTCACAAATTGATCTTAAGTTTGGGTATTATCATATTCATGTTAAACATTTAGATATTTGGAATATAGTCTTAAAAACAAATGAAGGATTAATTGACTAGTTGATTATAACTTTTAGGTAAAATCATATAATGAATTCATTCATTTCAAGATGTTGAATGACATCCTCATGCCCTTTACCTGTGCCATTTTTTTAATCTACCTTGATAACATCTTAATCTTTAGAAAACATGGGATGAACATCCACACCATGTTGAACTAGTGTTTCACATTTTACAGAAACATATTTTTGTTATAACATGAATAAATGTTCATTTTTCATGCAAGAGATAAAATATTTGGTACACATTACATGCACAAGGAGTGCATGTGTGAACCTAACCAAGATTAAAGTTATATAGGAATGGAAAACACTAAATAAATTTGCATCTGATTTAGATCTTCACAAAATTAGAAAATTATACAAGAGATTTGTGTTTAATTTTTATCTTTTGAACCAACCTACCAAAGGTAGAACTGAATAAAGTTTCATTTAGTCAATTTCACATTAAAGATAATTTGATGAACTAAAATTTAGACTCTATTTTGCATTAATACTTATGTTACTTGACTATAAATTTATAATATCATCCAATTCATTTTGTAATAAAATTGACTATCATAAATGGGTATTGACAACACAAGTCTTAGAAAATAGTTAATTTTTATTATAATGGATTAAACAACATATGATTGGAATCAAAGATATATTTAGAGTATGTACTTATGACGGATGATGAGGGAGTGATTAGGGATGGTAAGGGATGGTGAGGGTCAATGATGGAGTGATGAATGATGGTGAGGGTCAATGAGTGAGTGATTAATGATGATGAGGGATGACGAAAGATTGATTATGTATTATGAGGGATGAGAATTGAGTGATTAGGGATGATGAGAGATGGTAATAATCAATGAAGTCATGAATAGGGATGATAATCCTAAGTGATTATAGATGATGAGAGACAACTAAGTTTAATGGAGTGATTAGGGATGAGGAGGGATAAGGAATCGATTAGGTATGATGAGGCATAAATAAAGAGTGATTAGGGATGATTAAAGATGGTAAGGGAGTGATTAAGGATGGGGAGGGTGTGATTAAGGATGATGAGGGATAATGAGGGTCAATATAGGAATGATTATAGATGATAAGGGATAGTGAGGGTTAATAAAGGAATGATTATGGATGATAAAGGAGTGATTAGAGATGACTAGGGATAGTGAGGGTCAATGAGGGAGTGATTAGGGTTGATGAGGCAAGAGTAAGAAGTGATCAAAGATGAGGGTATCATGACGAATAAGTGAAATTAACATAAAGTAGTTGTTTGATGTGTGTAGGTCATCAATGTGACCTATGATACCTCAATCACACCATTTTGCATCAATTTCAAAGTGAGTTGTTTGAAAAATTAAATTTTTAAAGACTTAAGACTCCTAAAAATGTCATAAATTAATCCAAAAGGCATAAAACCCTAAAAAATGACTATATGTTTACCAAAAATGGATATCAATTGCAAAATTTATGTCCTAAAATCCCTAGGTTTAATACTTAGACCCTAAAAATGCCTAAGTACTAACCTGATTGGATTTTGAAAAACTATTTTCCATATTGTAAGGCATGCAATTACGATACCAACTCTATCAAATGTTGAGTGACCCTAATTTTTTATATTTACTAAAATAAAATTATAGTATAAGAAAATAAATGTAACAATATAAATGTCAACTTATATTTAACAGTTATAGTAGAAAATATAAGATTATGGATAGATTTTTCTTCATGTGTAACACCCAAATGATCATGGAGTTGGTTTTGAACTTATAACAAATTAACTCGTATGCTTTATATAATGCATATGCATTATATAACATTTGCACATTATATAGTACACTATATAACATGTATGTGTTCTAAAATACATAAATGTTATTTGAATTTAAATTGAAAACTAATAATTTAAGCTTTAAAATGGCTTGGATTTCTAAGCCAAAGGCTTGCGATTGTGCATCTACAGTTGAGACTAAGAGTTTTAGGAAAAACCAACAAATTTCAACTTTAATTTCCAAATAAGCTATGGATTTAAAAATCAAAATTCAAAAAATTATTATCATTACAATTAACATGTTTTCCTCTTTGTAAATGTATGATTTTTATAATTTTGGAGCTATTTGAGGGGTTCAAACTATATTTATTTCTAACAACACCTTTTTTAGGTCACTACATGCCTCACCCATACATGCCTATTCATGTTTATCTAATTTTTTTTCATTGATCCAAGTGCAAAACCAATTATATGGTAACAAACTAGGCCTAATTCTATGCACATTAGAAAAAAATATTTTTTTTTTGTTTTCTTGAGGTAGTTAGGGTGGGCCGCATGGTCAGCTATCCATTTTTTTGTCAATTTATAGGATATAATTAATTGCAAAATTAATTAAAAAATATTCATCAAAAGAATTAAAAAAAATTTTGTAACATACTAGAATATCTTATTTACATATTCACTAAAGGGTTTCTAACAATATTTAATGATGCTCAAAAAATAGTGGGCCACGTGGAATGGTATAATTGAAATTTTCTTAAAATAATAGGAGGTCCTATTCAAATTTTATATGTTTTACCTATTTATACTTAACTGTTTTTTTAAGAAAAAAGTTTTTTGGAAACTAGACTCAAAATTCTACAATTCATGTTTTTATACCATCTTCAAAATTTGAGTGTAGCCATCTCTAATTATCTACAGAAGTTCACATTTTTGAAGTTTCAAAAAAATCATGTCCATGGGTAGGCCCTTTTTTGTCCCTCAAGTTGGTGTACTTACCCCTAAAATTTGATAATCTACTCAAGATAAGCACTAAAAATTCTATGAAGAACATGCCTAAGATCACCAAACCTAAAATTATACTGTACAAGGCATGTCAACATGGTAAACAAACTAGAAGAAGGTTCAAGACCAAGGAATACTCTACTACAAGACCCTTGGAGTTAATACACATTAATCTCTATGGGCCTACAAGAATTAAAATCATTAAAGGAGATAGATACTTCATTTTATTTATATATTATTACACAAGAATGACTTGGGTAACATTATTGAAAAAAAAGTCAAAATCTCTTGACAATTTCAAAGCATTTAAGGATCTTGTTGAAATGATAAGAATGGGAAGATCAAGTGCCTAAGATCTGATAGAGGAGGAGAATTTTTGTCTAATGAGTTTTATAACTTATATGAGGTTCATGGAATAATGAAATAGATCTCAGTAGCTAGGAAACCTCAATAGAATAGGGTAGTGGAAAGAAAGAATAAGATAGTTTAAGAAATGTTTAGAACTATGCTAAATGAGTCTATATTATCTGATGGATATTGGAGAAAGTTAGTAAGTAATGCAGTCTACAATTTTAATAAGGATATATAAGAACTAATGGAAACAAGACTCTTTATGAACTATGGAAAGGTAGACCTATTAATGTGGAATACTTTAGAGTGTTTAGGAGTAAATGTTTCATTAAAAGAGATGATAAAGACTTAGCAAAGTTTGATTCTAAATCTGATGAAGGTATATCCTTGGGATACTCATCAATGAGCTCAGCCTATAGTGTTATAATATGAGGTTATAAAAGATAGTGAAAAGCATTAATGTGAATATTGATGAGATAATAAAATCACACTCACATTCAAAGGATACTTTAGAGAATCTGGACTTCAAGAATGAACATAAAACTATTGATGTTGATGAGAAAGAAGAAGAAGTTGAGGAGAGACAAGAATCAAAAGGCCCCTCAAGATAGATTACAAGAGATCATCCTGAATCTCAAATCATTGGCAATAAGAATGTAGGTATACAAAAAAGGAGAAGACTGGTAAGTAATCTAAATCAAGAGAACATTTCTTTATTTTTTAAGATTGAACCTAATAATATTATATAATCAAGCAAATAAAAATTTTAGATAGGTGTTATGCATGATGAGTTATACCAAACAGAGAAGAATGAGACTTGGGAACTAGCTCTTAGGCCTATATACAAGAATGTCATTAGAACAAAATGAGTGTTTAAAAACAAGTTGATGAAGATGGAGAAGTCACTGGGAATAAGCCTAGATTGATATGTAAGGTAGATGTACAAGTAGGAGGAGACATTTACACTAGTAGAAAGATTGGAGGCCATCATATTGTTTCTAGAATATGCAGGATTCAAAGGGTTCAAAGTATACCAAATGGATGTCAAATATACCTTTTTGAATGGGAATTTGGATGAGGAGGTGTACATAGTGCAACCTAAAGAGTTCTCACTATTAGGTGACAAAGATTATGTTTGTAGATTGAAAAAGTCTCTTTATGGTCTAAATCAAGCTCTTAGATCTTGGAATTCTAGGTTAGATATGTATTTTTCAGATCAAGGATTCAAAATAGGAATTATAGATAGTAATCTATTAATAAATACAAAATATGACCATTATTTGATAGTAGTTGTCTATGTGGATAACATCATCTTTGGTGAAAACAATAAAAACATGACCAAGGCCATTACAAAGGTGATGAAAAAAGAGTTTGAGATTTCCATGATAAGAGAACTATCATTATTTATTGGGTTGAAAATCAATCAATCTAGAAAGGGATATTCATTTCATAAGCCAAGTACATAAGAGAGATGTTGAAGATGTTTGAGATGGAAGATTACAATGTAGTTAGTACACCCATGATCACAGGGTATAAGTTGAGTAAGGAATATGAGTCTCAAAAGATTCATTAGACAACACATAGGTCAATTATTGGAATTTTATTATACACCATACTTAGAGAACTTACATCATGCAAATAATAAGTCTTGTGGGAAGTTTTCAAGTAGGTCCAAAGGAAAATCATCTGCAAGTAGTAAAATGGATACTCAGGTATGTCAAGGGGACTATGGATTTTGGGTTGTGTTATCTAATGAGGGAATTAAATTTGATAGCTTATATAAATGTAGACTAGGAAATAATTATAGATGATAGGAATAGTATTATTAGAGGAGATTTCTTCTTAGATTGGTGCCTAATTTCATAGATAAGCAAAAACCAACCATCAGTATCACTATTCACTTATGAAGTTGAATACATTACAACAATTTCATATTACACTTAGGTCTTATGGATGAGATAGACCCTAAAATACTATAAGGTGGAGTATGATGGTCCTATCTCTATCTATTATGATAATATAAGTGTTATAAGTGTCTCAAATAACCCTATTATGCACTCAAGAACCAAGCATATTCCCATCAAGTATTATATTCTAAGAGAGAAGGTAAGTGAACAAAATGTTAGACTTGAATATCTCTACACAAGATCATATTGTCGAAATTTTGACCAAATCACTTCCAAAGGTAACATTTTAACACCTAAGATAGGAATTGGGTGTAATCCCTAACCCTAGTAATCATTAAATAAGTCAAGTACTTAGGGGGAGCTATTCAAGTTATTCATATGCTCTAAGTGTAGTTGTTGACAAATATACAAGATTTTTTGAGAGTATTTGATAAAGAGGGAGAATGAGTCATTTTAGAGGTTATACTATGTATGACCCTTTGTCATTAATGTCAAAGGGGTAAAAATTTCAAGAAGGGAGATTGACTAGACTGGGGGAGATGAGAGTGATCAGATTGAATATTTTTTTGCCATCAATGATAAAAGGGGAGTTTATTGGCATGATATTATCATTGATGTCAAAAGGTTACATCTTATGAAGGTGCATGGTGAGTGATCATTGAGGTATGTGACAAGGTGAGTTTTTAGTTTTCATTGATGTCACTGATATTTTCATTAATGTCATTGAGATTTTAATTGATGTCATTGTGTTGTTGTATCTTTTGAGACCTAATTATTACAAACATGTATGATGGTCAAGTGAGTATTGAAGCATGGTTATAAGGCTCTAGGTCTACATGAGTCATGAGAGAATGTTGATCATAAATATATTTTTAAAATTATGTGAGAGTGATATTTGAAGAGTGTTTGTATTTGATATCATTGAGGTAAGCATGTTTGAGTAATATTTATTGAGTATAAGGTATCTTGAAAATCCTAGTCTAGACCCTGTGAGAAGGTGTGCATAGTGAATTTTAGTGGAGTAAGTGAACACAATATTATGAGAGGTTGTTTGGCATTATGTGATCCTGTAATTAAAATTTAGATAC
Organism: Torreya grandis; assembly: GCA_037957365.1. Taxonomy (NCBI): domain Eukaryota; kingdom Viridiplantae; phylum Streptophyta; class Pinopsida; order Cupressales; family Taxaceae; genus Torreya; species Torreya grandis. The sequence goes on from JARHVA010001808.1 coordinate 1,175,082, forward strand.
TCTCACAAGTGTTTCAAGGTTAGTTGTCAATTTCAAGGGCTTGAAAAGCCTAGTCATGGAACTAGTTATGGCATGTAAAGTCCTACTGAGAAGGTTTAAGCATGGTGTCTTAGTGAGATAAGTAAACATAGGAATGAGTGGATGTATGAGGTTTTTTGATCATGTATGTGATTAATTGGAATATTCATGAGAGTATCAGGGTGAGCCTACTAGGATAAGACCTTTAACCAAATCTACACCTAGACCATTTCTAGACCCTGCTTGGCCTAATGAGGTATCATGATCTATTGTCAAGGCATATGAAGGATGTATAAAAGTGATTAGGTATGAGATAGGTTTATTTAATATTTGAGTGATGTGGAGATAGCATGGAAAGAGGAATGAAATTTATTTTTAAGGCTTAATGTGGTTTTCAGGATAAGGTCTAGAAGAGCAAAGAGAGAGTGTGGCCTAATGAGCGGTCATGATAAGATTTCCAGATGTTTCATATAATGTAATAATTTTCATAGGTGGTTTATTTTGTTTCAAGTTTTTTCATTTATTTTGAGGTCATATTTTAGATGACAAGGCATGAAAATTTATTTGGAGGTCTCTCGAGTGCTCAAAATGAAGGGTTCTCATCTCGAGAAGGATTTTCTTGTGTTAAGTAGCTCATAAAACATTTGAATGGTAGCATAACTTATTAATGGTATATGAGTAATGGTCCTAGATCAAAACTATAGGAATTTATTTTTGTATTGAGGGGCTATGCTTTATAAATGAATTTTAAAGAATGGATATATGTTTAAACCCTTTTAGAACCCTAATAAGGACCCAATGTTGAAGATGTTGATTAAAAGTGCCCATAATGGATTGGTATGCTTAGGTAATATATCATAGGTTTTATTAAAATATCCTAGGCACCTCCAAGTGTGATTGAGTTTTCAAGTGTATGAGTAGATGCTATAAGAAAGTGTTAATTTATTAAAGCTTTAATTTAGTAGTTAGAGTTGACTAAGTCAAAGTATGAAAATGGATGGAAGATGAATATTGAGACATTTATTTTATTTTAATAAATATTTATGGACAGGTTATAGTATTTAGGTGTGCAAATTTGGTGTTCCAAGTTAACCAATCGCTAACATGCCAAATGGTGCAAATAGTGAGAAAGCCAAGCATAAGTGAGAAGATGAATAGGAGTGTGTTATCATTATTTAATGTTGAAACCAAGGGTAAGGAAATGTTTTTTTAGAATTTTTTTTATTATTAATTCTTGGTATAAATATTATAAGTAAGGTACAATGGTGAAAATAATGAAGCCAAAATAACTTGTTTGACTCAGTGAGAGCTGTGTGTAGTGAGGTCAACAAATTAGTTTATAAGACCAATATTTGCCACTAGACCATATGATGTTTATATTTTAATATGGTATAGGTAAGTGAGAGGTTCATTTACATGAATGATAATTTATTGAATATTTCTATACAAGTGATGGAGGTTTGAGTCACCATGATTGGTTTTTTAGGCTAGTTGGCAGTTCTAAGTAAGTAAGTTACAAGAGTGTTTTTGAGTCTTTTTTGAATATGTGATGAAGTATAATGAACTTGGTGAAAATTTTTAGGTATTTTATGTATTTTATGTGATTTATTTTCATGTTTTTTTGGATAAATAATGTGTTATATTTATTTTTTCAAGACATACCTTTCTCTGTGTGTGAATTCCTATGTAAACAGTTCTAATGGTGTGCTTCAAGTGGTGGTTGAAGATAGAAAGTGTCATGGACCTAAGCTGAACTTAGTGTCATTATATTTTAGTGGTATATTAAGTGTGCTTTCCATGTGTGTAGTTTTAAATTTTTCCAAGGAGATCAAAGGGTAAGATGTACTAATGAAGGCTAATTGAATTAGGTTTCATTAAGGCCTAAAATAGGTTTTTGGTGTTTTAATTTGTGGGTGACCTATTTTAATTATTTTTTCATGTATGATACATGTTATAAGACCTATTTTATGGTTAATACAAGCATTCATGTGTGTATGGATGACCAAGAGGTGTGTGAGCTAGAGGATTATATAAGAATAAGGCCTAATAGGCCTAATTGGATAGTTAGATGAGTGAAGAGTGAAATAAAAGTAAATATCACATTAAAGAGATTAATTATGTATTATATACCATAATAAGGGTGTGTTTAAATTTTAATGAAGATGTAACAAGGGTATTTTAGTTGAATATCAAGATCATATGACCTAATTTATCTTGAAGAGACCTAGTTAAGTGAAGAAGCCTAGAAGGCAGTTTGAGAGGGATAAAAGAGTGAGAAGAGATAAATAAGGTGATCATCATATGTTGTGTGAGAAAAAGTGTTTTATTAAGGTGATCAAAATATTTAGGTGGCTGAGTTAGTGCTGAGTCATCTAGGGGATTGGTACTTGTTAAAGCTTAGTTAAGTGGGTTCTTGACTAGTTGGGGATGGTTTTCCATGTGGAATTGGTACTTCACAAAATATTTGTTTTTATATTATAAGATAATAGTCTATTTTTATATATCAATGGTTTGTCTTCCCTTTTAGGGTTTATCATATATGTAATGTGCTATTTTGTTTCATGATCATGTATGGTTGCATATGCTTTGCTAGATGTTTATGTTTGTATGAATGGTTCATGTATACTTAAGTGGAATTGAATGAATGTGTTTGAAGAAAATAATTCACCCCCATATATGTGATTATGCTTCCAAAAAAAATTCAAACAACTTTATGATATTCTACTCTTAGTCATTTTATGTTAATATTAATTTTTTTTGTTATGATCATAAGACAAACTAACATATATAACACACAAACACCATAAAAATTTGTTTTCAAATATTATATAGGTATGGCTCAACCAAGGTTGAGTTTTGAAAATGAGTATTAAGGAAGTGAATATCAAATGGAATATTGAAGAGAAAAATGACAACAAATGATAGATACAAAAAGAGAGGAACAAATAAAATGTTGAAATGATAATGATAGAGGAAGAGTTGTTAGATGTAGGCCCAAATTAATAGTTGAAAAACTAGATTTAAAAAATTGAAAACATGAAAATATGATGACAATAATTTAGGTACAAACATCTCAAGATGATCAAACTGTATTAAAAATAAGAATATAAAGACAAATTTGTTTAGTTAAACTCACTGAGTCTAAAAGATAAGAATATAATTGTGAAGGAGCTCAAAGTTACTATTGTCAATCAAATGATTATGTTAATGTAAATTGTAAATAAGTAAATAAAATATCCATAGATCATGTGCTCAAAACACTATAGGATGAACCTTTATATGCAATGGATGTTGATGTTAGAAATAATGATTTACAGGAAGAGTCAACATCACAAACAAGAAGAAGATGATGAATGTAAGATTCAAAAATTTATGGAGAATAAAATATACCCAATCCCAATGGAATTATCAAGAGATATTATAATCCTTTATAAATGCTTTTTTGACATAGTCTACATGATTTTGATTCACCAATCATGTGTTATATTTTTCAAGAATATTACCTTGGAATTAAAGTTTATCAAATAATTGAAGGACCTATATGTAATAGACATTGACAAGAGAAAGGATATAATAAATTTTCATTATCAAACAATATGGATCATGTTCTATAGCCACTAAAATTTGAAAACTTGACACATGTTAAGGAAATTTTGATATCCCATGTTAACCTAATCTATAAGTGACACATGTAACTAGAAGTTAGTATAAATATAAATTATATACAATAAGTTTTTCACAAGATGTAAAATAAATTACTAAAGTTTTTCCATATCGAATAAAATATTTACCAATGATATCGTTCAGAGGAACTATTAATGTGGAATAAATTATGATTTTACATTCAATAGAGAATGAGTATATAAATAACTAAAATAAAAAATATAACATGACAAATTTGATTTAGATGTTGAGAATGATGAAAATGTTATTAGTGAACTTCCACCCAACTCAAATGAAAATATCTTCATCCAACTAAACTCTATCTATATGGAATTTGATTCTGATGCAAATGAGATAGTATTTATAAGTCTAGTGATGGAGATGGATGAAGGAAATATCATTAATCAAATGACATCAATGGCATCCAAACCATAAAATGGCCTAATAGATATGGAATTAATCCATGCATGGGTAAATAACCCTAATGCAGATTGTGGAGCACTAATTGATTGGTTAGGGATTGGAGCATATCCTATCAATGAGTATGTCACATTAGGCTTATTTTATATGGCATTTCTAGCATTTTTATTGATTGAAGATGTAATTGGATAGAACTATGGTTGAGATGATTAATTTTACATGAATGTTTTAAACATCCATTTTTATATAGGGATCATCATTTTGGTCAACACCCATGATTTATATTTTAAATGATGAACATGATCATTAGAAATCATACACAAAATTATTCAATAATGTTTGTGAAAAAGAGCCTTTAAGATATGCTAATCACCATAAATGAGTTATGTGAGTATATGAACAATCTACCCCAATCATATTTATATGATCATTTGATGTGGTTTGGAACTAGCTTGAGGGGTACAAGGTCCTATTTGACAAAATCTTGTGGTGAATTAATTGGCATTCTATATCAACTTGGGTCACCTATTATTTTATTCACTTTAAGTGCATATGATATGTATTGGCATGATATTCATGCATGAATTCCAAGAAAAAACCCAAAAAATCTATGAGAAGACAAAATACTATTGATTATACTCATATAGTGGCACACTACATGAACTTGAGACATACAATTTTTCATGAGGAGATATTAAAAAAAGAAATGAAAGTAAAAGATTACTAGTCTAGATATGAATGGAAATATATAGTTTCACCATATATGCATGGATTCATATGGTTATATGGAGCACCAAATTTGGAGAAACTTGATTGGATAAATTATCATGAATATAAAAATGCTAAGTACTTCCATTATATAGTTCATGCCTAGAATCCTCAAGAAGATCCACACTAAATAAATATACATGTATGTTATCAATCCTCACTAAATATATGTTTTATTCAATTATTTTTATTTTTTGAATGTAACTAATAAAATATTATATATTATAAATTCTAGGTATTACAAAATTTTACTCAACATCCATGTCTTCGAAATACAAGATAACTTACACAAGTTGATAGTGACTATCAAGAGATAATCAATTATTTAGAATGACATACATTGTGTAGACAGGGTGATTAAGTACATAATAAAAAAGTAATAATGGTTTGTAGGTAGGATGTTTAAGCACTCAAATAGTTTTATTTTATAGACATTAAAAATAATATGCATGAAATAACTAACAATAAAGTTATTATTGATTATATGTATAATGCACTATACCCATTGAATCTTGAGGGATCAAAACTATATCAAGACTCAGAGACATGAGATAAAAATTTTGAGCCTTTAAAAAATGAAGATAGAGTAAATACACACAATATCTACATATTACAACTATGAAGAGAAAATGTAGACTGACAACCCATTCTTCTAAACATTTTGTATTTAAGCACATTGCTAAATATGTATAAAAAGAAGAGAAGAGATATAAAACTTATCATCAAATGTTTATATGTCTTGAAAACATTAAAAACCTAGATAAATTATTAATAAGATCCTACAGAATAATTCTAACTAAAACAATTATTGAAAGAGACATTGGAGTAAAAGAAACATGTCACATGTTGTTGAAGCTTCCATTAGCAGAGAGTGGTAGAGTATTTGTCAATTTGAATTTTTTGTATGAGGTGTTCAAATTGGTAGCTAAAAAATATGAAGATGACCAATATGAAAATACAAAATATTTCATTGATGGATACAAGAACAAACCTTTTTCCATGGAAAGTGTTTCACTTATTGAGAGAGTTATATCTTTCACATATAATCCAAGGCGAAAAAAAGATAACAAATGGTAGTCAAGGAGTATTAAATCTATTGCAAGAGTATTCCCAAGGTTTGCTTCCATCCCTGTATGTGAATCATATAAATGGGTTGAATTTTTTGGGTCAGAATGATTAATTTAAAATCCATTTCATGATATATAAATAGATATTAGACTTGGTGATGATGCAATAAAATCAAATTAGGAGTCTTTCAATTATAATCCTTAGCATATCAAGTTAAGGACTATTCTAGAAGTTAATTAAAATCATAATGATTTTGAACATGAAGATATTGGCCTAATTCAATAAAACACAATGGAACATGAGTGGGAAATCATATCTAGGCTAAACATGGCTAAATTATGGAAGTTAATGAAATATATATGTTGGGAAGAAAATATATTTATAGATAAGCACCATGGAATAATAAATATTGAGGTGAAAATACACAAATAAAGTGATAAATGTCATAAGCTTCATGAAAGATAATGTGTTCTTCATAGACGATGATATGGCACCGAATATGCATTATGGAACATCAGGTTCTAAATAAAAAAATCACTAGATATAATTATGACACATTTTCAGTAAGGTCAAAATACTTTACCATTATGCATGATTATTCAAGGAATAAAAGGAACAAGGACATCATTTCTAATTAGTGCCATTCATCAAGCTCTTCACGATGTACCATTACCAGAGTGTTCTCCACTTCTATTATTTGCATTAACTAGAGTTGTAACTTGAAATATTGGTTCCTTAAGCATCCATTCACAACTTTGAATCCCAATAATTTTTTTTTGAATTATAAGGAACAAGATTTACAACTTTCCAAGAAGAGATATGCCACATAAAATACATATTGATTGATGAAATGAGCTTCTATGGAAAAACTTTCTACAAAACATAGAATCTCAACTTCATCAAACATTTCTTGAGAATGCAAACATGAGTTTTGGAGGTATATCTATGATTTTAGTTAGATATTTTGGACAAATACCTCCTGCTAGTGATATACCACCATAAAATAGTAACAAGTGTGAAAAACTATTGTGGGAAGAATTCAAAATAGTTTTTACTTTGGATAAGATATTTAGACAAGAATGAGAAAGTAAAGACCAATAAAGGTTTCATCAACTTCCCAAAAATTCGAGAGATGCAAATATGATAATTGATGATTGGAAGTTATTGATGACATGAACTTATGTTGGAATAGCCACTAATGAATACCTTAATGATAGTATTCATTTATTTACCATAAATAATAATGTGCATAACCATAACAAAATAAAAATACATTAATTAAAATGACCTATTACACATAGGATTTCAAAGAATGTAAATAGTACCAATGCACTAGTAGGAGGTCAAAATTATGAACTTGATGTGGATTTAGTAATTTATAAGGACGTGAGTGTCATGTTAATGTCTAATATTTGGATAGAAGGAGGTCTTGTAAATGGATCTCTAGGTTATATTAGAATCATAATATATAGACTTGGGATTTCCCCACTATAAATATTGACATATGTTATGGTTGAGTTTGATAGTTACTCGAGAATATGATTTTGAGATTAAACTACATATATAATTACAAATTCACCAATACAATAGAGAATCACAAATCAACTACCCTTATGATTGGCTTGGGCATTAAGAATACATAAATCAATAGGTTTAACTCTTTCAAAATCCATAATTGATATAGGTCAAAAATAAATAAGTGTTAACAATTGTGGCTATATCCTGTGTAAAGTCCTTAAAAGGACTAAGAATATTACTATCATTTACATATGACCACTATGAAAAGCTGAAAAAAAGAAAATGAATTTCCAAATAGAAAGATGAGGAAGAGAGATTGAAATTATTAGAGGATATATAATGTCACGTACTTATCACAAATTTATATTACACATGATTAATAAATTATTCTTTAGTTTAAGAATTTTATCTAATTTCTATTATAAGTGGATGATTTACAAATGCTTCAATTACTTTTCATTTCATCTTATGTACATTACACTTTTGGATGATTTAGTGTGATGTATATTATGCATATAATTTTTAAAAAAAAGCTTCATATTATATGTTAAATAAATACACAATATGCATAGATGCTACAAGCATACCTATCTTAGATACATCTATGTAAAAGATGTTGAGATATAACATTATCAAGGTACCTATTCCACTTATGTCACAAATTTGATATAATATAGGCACCTTGAGAATGATATCCCTAGGAATATTTTAAATATATTTATCTAAGATAGGTATGCTAGTTGTAAAATATAAGATAAGAAATAATTGGTGGTCCATGCTACCCCTTACCAGCTTATTGGTGGTAAACTATACAATATTGGTCATGAAAAAATGTTTTTCTAATATGTTTCTAAAATATAAGCATGTGGATGTCTTATGTAAGAGGCATAAGGGCTTCACCAATGGTCACTATTTAGGTGAGGCCACTAGAAAAAAATTCTAGTTTTTTTGTATCTAGTGACTGACACTATATTAAGATACTGAGTATGTGTAGAAGTGTGATATTTATCAATGATCAAGAAAACCAAATATCATTGATGAGATGCCATTTAACCCCATCATATTTTATAAATGTCCCATTGAATTTATTGGGATCATTTTAGTTATTTCATGAAGGAATAAAATGCATCACATAATCATAGATACATATTACACTATTATATGGGTAGAAGTGACTTTAACAAATAATTTCAATGCTAACACAATAACACATTTTTATGGGGAATATTATAATTAGGTACATACACCCCTAAGCCTCAAAAATAATCAAGGCACAAATTTATTGAATTAAATTTTGGGAATTTTACTATCATATTTCATGGTCACACACCACAAACCACTCCATACCATCCACATTATAATGAAATAGTTAAGGCCTTTAATAAGATTCTTGGCACAACCTTGACCAAGATTTGTGATGTCGGGTGTAAATATTGGGTTGATTGGGTTGCTATAGATCTATGGGCTTACAGGAATAAATAAAAAATATTGAACAATCCCACCCTTTTTCATCCTTTATTTGTAAGAGAATCAATTCTTCTCATGGAGTTCATTGTGCACTCCTTGTGCATCGCATGCACCAAGATACTAGATGACAAGGAATGACTTGACACATGATTGGAAGAGCTCATGAACCTCAATGAGAAGTGTGTGACTACAAAATAAAATAAAGAGGTTGAAAATTTGAGGGATAAGTCATGGCATACCAAGCATATTAAAGGAAAAAATACAAAAAGTTGCACATGTATTATCATATATGCCAAGTTGTAATCTCAATTCATGTTCTAATTTATAATTTAGTTGTAAGTTTTTTTTAAAACAAAACGTAAATTTTTTGGTTTTTATAATATGTTAGTAATAAAGTGGCCAACCTTGTAATCCTAGTTAGGAAATTTGAGTGAAATATTTAATTGATGTCCTTTTTCTAGACATATAAGTAGTTATGGGATGGTATTATCACACTTTTAGATGTGTGAAATCATTGTTTCTATAATATGTTGATGAGAAATAAGATTTTTTCTACTCTATTTTACCATATTTATATAAACATGTAACTTACATTTATTCTATTTGAAATGTCATGAACATATTCCATCATTTTTATTTTAAAAAGGTCATTTTGGATATTATTAAAGGAAGTAGTCATGAACATGCTAATAAAAGTAAATAAGAAAATATGTCTCTTTATAATAACATGGGCACATGATTAATATAGGATAGGGTAACAAAATTAATGTGTTTGAGGATGATTAACATATTAATTATGGTTTAGGATGAAGAAACACTCATACCAACAAAGAGTTATCTAGTGGGCATGTGAATATTTAACAAAGTATTTAGATGTGTGAGGTTTATGGGGAAAAATGATATGAACAAGAGGGTTATTCATTACACCTAGGAACATAAGAAGGAGGTGAAAACATAGGTCATTCCTAAAGGTATCCAAATAGTAGTAACATCACCATAAGTGAAGATGGAGGTACACAAATTTTAGTGATGAAAGGGTAAATGGAATGACATGTTCCATTATGGAAATTTAATGTTGATGGGTGATATAAATTATCCCTTGCATGTAATTTTCAAATATTTAAAACAATCCAAAAGTTTAAAACACACTAAAAACATAGGGAAAGTGAAATCACAAGGAATTTGTGGATATTAAGTGAATTCAAGAAAAAAAATGAATTATAGAGGAATACATATCAATTATGGTTAGAATTATAACAAAGAAAGTGAGAAAAAGCTAAATTCAAATGAATTAGTGTTTGCATAAGATGCCATATACCATTAGAGATTGTTAAAAATCTAAGACAAAGTGAAAATTGAAGGTTATGGGATAATTAATCAACCAAGAGTCTATCAAGGACACAAGCCGAGAATGTCACCTAAAAAAAATTAGTCATAGTAGCATCAACTAATATGAAGAACACACAAAAAAATAAAGATGAAAAGAGATGACTTATTCATCATTAAAGAGAGGTAACTACATATAAATTATAATAAAAGAGTGAATAGACATAAGCACATATCACAACAATGAAATTTCATGAATCTTATTTACATAGTGAGGAGTGGATGTCCAAAGTGGATAAATTAGAGTAGAGGACTATAACCACAAAGTGTCAAAAAATGAGTTTGACTTGAAGAAATATTTCATAATGGAGAGATATAAAGTAGGAAATAATGGTATGGTAACATATAATGTAGGGGTAAAAATTGATTTAGATAAGATTATTGTATTTTAACTACTTGAGCTACTTCATTTTTAAAAGTATAAAAAATTATTTAAATTCCTCCTTTCACACGTCCATGAGAATTATTTATAGTTCAATAAGAACCATATGAAGATATCTCCTAGGCACACATAAAAATATAAATGATTTCCTTACAATGGTGAGGACATCAATATTAAATTGGAAAATACCAAAGAGTTGGAGAGACTAGACAATATACTAATATACAATAAATAAATTTTCACTTTCTCTATTGAGCACCTAGATGATCAAGAAACATACATGATGACATGAATATTTATCACCAAGTTGTGTGAAACTATCTAATTGGATAACAATAATAAGTACTACCTATATATCACACACCAAATAACATACAATCTAGAATTGAAAAATTAATTTGTAATGAAATTATTGAAATCCTCAAACGAGTACAAAAAATAGTTGATTCATTTTGGTGGGACATCATTTTAATTCTGTTGGTACTAGTTGAAATCAACATTCTATATTGGCATGATGATATTATGTGGTTTTACCCATTATGGTAGTCATCTCTAGTGAAAATTTATACCAATCATATATTCCTTGGCCCATATAATAAGTCATGTAAGATTAAGATGGATAGATGGCATGATAAAATGGTCACAAATTTTGGAAATGAGTGGTGCATTTTGTGAGGAATGTCAAAGCCATATGTTAACTATGTCAAATTTATTGTGATGAGACACCACTCCCTTACAAAGATTTAGATAGAAAACATTAACATATTAGCGTGGCCAAAATTTACATATGTTTTTTTCATCACTCTATTTTGATAGCATAGTAAAGAGAGTGTTAAATTCATGGTTAAACCAAATAAACATTTAAAATATTGATGAAGACATATTATTAATTAATGATGTATATACATATCCTATTTATATAATTTTGATTTATGATAAGGATTTAGATGCCAACTCAACATAGATCAACCCTATTTTTGTTGAGATAGTGGGCACGGGTCAAATATTCCAAAAGTGCCACATTTATTATGTGTTGAATCCAATAAGCATATATGAGAGTGCATCACCCAAAAAACACTATGAAAATGGAGGCCACAGAGAAAAAACCTAGAGTGGAGAAATTTATGGATAAGGAGTGAGATAAGGGAATACCCCTCATAATTAAAAGGAATAAAATTGTGAAATTTGAGTAGCCACATATCATACCATACTCCATCAGAGATATAAATAAACACAAGGAAAGGGTCTCATAATGATTGAGATAGAGGCAAAATATAACACCATTGAATCTAAATGTACAACCTCAACACAGAAAATATATGAAAAATATGGTGAGGATAATGTGTTGATCACTAATTTGAGATGGACTTTTGCACTTATGACAAAGACACCACCAAATTAGCCTTCATTTTCACCACCAAATCAACATACATAGTAAAAACCAATAGTATAAACATATTTTACATCCAAATAACCATCAAAAGATATCATTGCACCCAAAACACTAAAGGATACCATGACTATAATTGTACCTTAATCACAAGATCCATTAGATAACCCATTGAGTGTTGTAGTACATGATTATGCAAGCACATAAGATGTAAAAGGGACCTCTATATAATAAATTACAATAGAGTATGATCCCATGGGATGGAAAGATAGGATGCTAATATATAATGAGGCATTGAATTTTAAAGAGATAGTTACATTGGAAAATACTTGGGGTTGAATGGGTTCAAGGATTTTGGGCTAGGAAGAAATGAAGGGTAGGAGAATGGTGAAGAGGGAAAGAAGGATGATTCACAAAATAGAATGGATAAATGGTATATGAATAATTTTATAAAGATAAGGAACAATAATTAGATGATGTTGAGATGACACAACAAGAAATGAGGTATGCCACATTACTTGAGGTGCGTATCCTCAACATCATAATAAATGTGTAAATATACACCAAATGACAAAGAAATTACTATCTATGAGATAATTATATAAGATAAAAGGTTCAAAATAATATACATGATTAGGTTTTATTTTTTTGGATCTCATTTCATGAGGAAAGTGTATACACATAATATTATTAAACTTTATCATTTATTGTCACTTTCTTTCTTGTAACAACCTATTGAATTTTAATATCCCTAAGTGCATGCCTTAAAGGGTGAACCAATAAAGGTGTGGGTATATTTATGGTACTTTTTAAGAGACATTGTTGCTTATTTATCCTTACATCCATTCTAACTTACCATTATTTCATCTTCTAAGCTATCTCCTTCTATTTGGTATTCGCTAACTATGCCAAGACCTATATTTTCATACTTTGTCAGCCTGTTCAATGTAGATATAACTATTACCTATCCCATCCCACCTGTATAAATCAAATTGATGTAATTATGAAAATTTTGGCACATGCTTCACAACTAGGCTAACTTGGTTGACATAGTTTGTGGTCATTCAACATGATTCAGATTAAATTGAGTTGGATGATAACATTAGTTAAATATACAATAGGGATTATGTTTATTCACAACTAAAAATAAAAGTTACCATTTCAATTCAATAGAAAGTAACATTCATTTTAATTTTATATTACTCACACTTATGCCCTAAGTCTACATTTAGAGGAGTCATTGCTTAGATCTTGTCTTGGAGGGTAAAACTTGTCTTGTGGAGTATTAGATGAAATAAGAGAGTCCTTTTAACCTAGATATTGATTCATCCATTGAGATGATTATAACCACAACAATATATTTCAAATCACCATTAGACATGGGGGACATTGAGGATTGATAGGTCTTATTCAAGTTAAGTAAATTCTAACCTTAAGTCTTTCCTTTTGATAGATATAAGTCGTATAGTTACTTGGTTAATGAATGTTTATCTCCTTGTTTGAATTATCTATACACTTAAACTTAGTGTGGCTATACCATTATTCAAATTTGTTAACTATCCACCTTAGGTATCTTAGGACCCCATTTGCCTACCATGGCTCCTTGTCCATTTTAATGTGTTTCTAATCCTTTCCCTTACTTAAATTCATTGATTGAAATATTTGATTACATAGTTGTTGACCAATTTTTGCCCCCTGGCAAAATTGTGGTCAACCTCTTCTCTAGCTTTTCAAAGCCAGTCAATTTTGGGTTGCAAGTCCATCTTCAAGTTCATGCTTAGTTCAAGCTTGGTTCATTGTTTCAGCCTGATTCATCTCAGTTCAACATCTCAGTTCAAGCACCTCAATGCAATAGCCTCGAGGGGGCCGAACAAGCCAGATAGAGACAAAATTGATAAAAGACAAGACGACATACATGGAATGAGTAAGTAGTTAAGTCTAAGTGGTGCCAATTTGAAGAAGTGACTCCAGTAGGTAAAATAGTTCCTTTGAATTGATCATGAGAAGACACAATAGCTAAGTAATGTAACTAGTTTCTTCATTTTACATTTAATGGGTGGACGAACCACGTTTTGACATTAAAAATGTGGACTTCGAGTAGATAAAGCACACAACTCATTAATGTTTTGAGCAACTTGTTGAAGGGATGCAATGGCCACTTGTTGAAGGAATGCCACATGGGCTTCCTCATTTTCTCATATATATTTGATACTTGTCATTTTTATAATCATCTTTTCACGGTTTTAGCCAAGTGCATCCCTGCTAAAATTTCACCTAAATCAAATAAAATGTAGTTTTTTACCTCCATTTGGATAGATGTTTCAGAGTATGGCTTGAGTGTTTGTCTGTGTCCAGTCATTGTTTCTTGATGCTCTCACAGGTTCAACACCAGCAGACCTATTATCTACAAGGTGCCATCTCTATAGTTGAAAGGAGAAGAGCAGTATTTGAGAAGTGTGAAATAAAGGAAGTTGCTACATAAGTGTGCATCTCACAACACCTTTGGTGATCTCTTTCTTTTTTGTATCTTCCATTAAGGCCTCCCTACCAGTTTCCAGTAGCCTGGTCCTTCTACCAAATGTGTAGTGTATGTATGTGTTTGTCTGGTTTCAGTGTGAGTGTGTGAAGATCACCTTGTTTTGGTGCATCACCTCTTTAGAGCAGGTTTGTTTTTCCTTCAATCTCTCTCTCTTTTCATCCCACCCCCCTTTATATCTATATATATGTGTTTTGAACTTGCTGGAAACAACACGATGCATCAAAGGGAGCTAACCCTTATCTAGAGACTCTTTCCTTCAGCTTCACCGGTCCCACAAGTGAGAGGAGAGTTTCCATGTTGCGAGGAGAAGGCAGGAACCTATTTTCCTACCACTGGGTGTAATTTCCTATGTCAACAGTTTCTAGCACACCCAATGGGACCAATTGGGATAGGTTTTGTCCAAAGAGTTAAAGAATTTTTCGTGTGTTCTTCAACCGACTAGCCTTTAGAGGCTTTTGCATCAACACCAATGGTGACTCTGAGTTGAATCTGCTAGTTAAGTAGCTTGGTGCCATCAGAAATCTACTTTCTTTATGTATAATCCCTTTACACAAAATCATGGGTTTTATTTTCCTTCATATAATTTGGATTAGACTCAAAATAGTTAGAGAATCCCCTCAAGCAGCTCTCCTAGTTGCACTGCAATGAAAAGGGAGGTGGCCTTGGAATTGGAGATTAACAGGCTAGAAGGGTAGTACAAATATCAGCACAAGCTAATGTATAAAGAGGAGTGCTTGTTTAAGCAAGTGTAGACCCCCTCTTTGGTACCAAATCCTTTTTACCAGATTGCACTTGGTCACTCCAAATTATCAAATGTACCTACTCCCAATCTAGTGCACCTAGCTTTCCAACATTAGATGATATTAAAACAACCTCCCTTCGAAATGAAATTTCTAAATTCCTTAGATTGTGAATTTTCCATTGGGGGAAATGCCACGAACCAGCACATCTCGCTCAATGCTAATCCTACTCAATAGGATGATGTTGGTCATCTCCAAGAAAGACTCTTCTAGGACAACCTAGCCAAGCAAATTGAAGATTTAGAAGCTAGGATGAGACTGCTTCTTGAAAAAGTGATGCAATTTCCAGACCTTGTGGAGGAGCCCCAAAACCTTGGAGAAAACAAAGTTGCTGCCTATTCAAAGGAGCAAAATTTTAATTCAGAGATCCTAAATTGGGGGAAGATAATTGAATCATGGGGTAGAATAGAAGAAGAAAAGCAAGGTTTTTCTCAAAACCTTGAAGAAGCTGAATTTGCATCTGCTTATGATGATGTTGGTAGCCTCCAGGAAAGGCTCCTTCAAGAAAATATAGCCAGGAGAATTACAGAGTTAGAGTCCCAAATGAGATTCCTTAGCCAACATGTGTTGGATCCATCTGAACCCAACCCATCCACACACCTCCAAGAAAGCTATCAAGCCACACCTAATATTGATGAAGTGCTAACCAAGCAGAAGGAGGAAAATCATTCGATTATAGCTCAAGGACTACCTCCTCTTCCACATGTTTTTGCCACTTCACCCCTTCTTAAAGAAGAACCTATTCTATAGGAGGCAAGTGAGGAGCAGAAGATCCAATATGTAGTCCTTCAAGAGGCTGTCATGAGTGACAACAAAGAATAAATCATCATTGACGCTCCTTGTGAAGACCTTATCAGCAATGGTGAAGATGCAAGTCTTGCATATATGTAGATGTTCCAGCAATTTGAAGAGGAACAAATACATGGTAAGCTCTCTTCTCCTCTGTTTGATGAACTTCCTTGTTGTTTTGATGATGAGGTCGACTACGCTGAAGAGCCTAAGTTGGAGGAGGAAAAGGAGAGGTTTATCTTCCTTTAGGAAGGCCTTGAAGAAGAGCACTTTGAACAAAGAGGTGATGTTCTGTGGGATGAGCAATCAATTTGTGAGTCCATTTCAGACATCACCATAGTCACCCTTTTTCAAGAAGGCCAAGAGGAAGTAGAGGATGAGTTTGACAGAGTTTTTAGCGAGGCAGAAGGAAACAAATCAGACCGTGATACATTGCAGAGGAATTGTGCAGGTTAAGGGGCTTATGGCAATGAGTCAGCATCCATTGATTTCTTGGTGAGGAGCACCTATATCAAGAACCAACATTCAACAGGCTTCCAAGGACAAATAGATTACATATATGTTAGAGGCATGTTTGATTTTGATCTGCTCAGACTCCAACCAACTCAGGTGACATCCAAGAGGAGCAAGTCACCAAATCTCATTTTCTTTCAACTACTTGCCTGCCACCATAAGTCTTCTCACTAGGAAGGGGATTTAATAAATTTTCCCTTTGATCCAAGAGGGAGGCAAGCTTTCCTAATTAGCTATAGTTAGTAGTTTGTTTTCAGTTTCTTTTCTTGCTTTCCCTAAGTGCATTTTTACAGGTAGTGTTTTTTAGCCTTATGTGTTTCCCTTTGCATGTGGGGTAAAGCTTCATGTTTGATTCTCAGATCTTTTGGGGCTGTTGCTAACTTTCATTATAGCTACAATCTAACTCCGTGCCCAATGGACTGCAGGGCAACTGGGTTCTAAGCATGGCAGGCATGCTTCCCTTGTGAGTCACCATCTGTTGACCAATTTTTGCCCCCTAGCAAAATTGTGGTCAACCTCTTCTCTGGCTTTTTGAAGCCAGTAAATTTTAGGTTGCAAGCCCATCTTCAAGTTCATGCTCAGTCTAGGCTTGGTTCATTATTTCAGCCTGATTCATCTCAGTTCAACATCTCGATTCAAGCACCTCAATGCAATAGCCTTGAGGGGGTTGAACAAGCCAAATAGAGACAAAATTGATAAAAGACAAGAAGACATGCACAGAATGAGTAAGCAGTTAAGTCCAAGTGGTGCCAATTTGAAGAAGTGACTCCAGTAGGTAAAATAGTTCCTTTGAATTGATCATGAGAAGATGCAATAGCTAAGTAATGTAATTGTTTTCTTAATTTTACATTTAATGAGTGGACAAACCATGTTTTGACATTAAAAATGTAGACTTCAAGTAGACAAAGCACATGGCTCATTAATGTTTTGAGCAACTTGTTGAAGGGATGCAATGGCCACTTGTTGAAGGAATGCCACATGGGCTTCCTCATTTTCTCATATATATTCGATACTTGTCATTTTTGTAATCATCTTTTCATGGTTTTATCCAGGTGCAACCTTGCTAAAATTTCACCTGAATAAAATAAAATGCAATTTTTTACCTACATTTAGATAGATGTTTCAGAGTATGCCTTGAGTGTTTGTCTTTATCCAGTCATTATTTCTTAATGCTCTCATAGGTTCAACACTAGTAGACATGTTATCTACAAGGTACCATCTCTGTAGCTAAAAGGAGAAGAGCAGTATTTGAAAAGTACAAAACAAAGGAATTTGCTACATAAGTGTGCATCTCACAACACCTTTGGTGATCTCTTTCTTTTTTTGTATCTTCCATTAAGGCCTCCCTACCAGTTTCTAGTAGCCTGGTCCTTCTGCCAAATGTGTAGTGTATGTATGTGTTTGTCTGGTTTTAGTGTGAGTGTGTGAAGGTCACCTTATTTTGGTGCATCACCTCTTTAGAGTAGGTTTGTTTTTCCTGCAATCTCTCTCTCTTTTCATCCCACCCCCCTTTATATCTATATATATGTGTTTTACACTTGTTGGAAACAACACGATGCATCGAAGGGAGCTAGCCCTTATCTAGAGACTCTCTCCTCCAGCTTCACCGATCCCACAAGCGAGAGGAGAGTTTCCATGTTGCGAGGAGAAGGTAGGAACCTATTTTCCTCCCACCGAGTGCAATTTCCTGTGTCAACAATAATAAATAAAGACCTAATTAAGTCTATTATAATCTATTGATTGCCTAGAGGCTTTATAACCCTTTATCTTTACACTATGTTTTATTTTCTCTCCTTTCTATATTTTATAGATCCATTAGTCATATACTAATTTCATTAAGTATTAATGGGCTCCACTTGATTTACCTTCTCTGAGTCTAGATTTTTAGATAGGATCATTGTAGGTCAAATCGTAGATCATTACATACATTATGGTGAACCCAATGTGAAATAACCATTACCTTCAATTTCAACCAACTATATCAATCAAATTGATACAATTATGTCTCTATATTTATTTTATGTATCATGACATTATTTCATCTCCATATCTATTTCCAACCAACTAAATCAAACAAATCAATATATTTCTATGCATACATTTTTATAAATTTCCCTCCAGTCAACTATACTAAATAAATCAATATACTTTCATTCAAAAAACTTCCTAACAAAATACTTCAATAGGAGCAACATAGTTTTACACTAGATATAAATTTTTAGCTAGGAAACTATATCAAACAACTAGATATAATTCTGATCAAACCTCTCTACTAGTCAATTATATCGATATAATTGGTATAGTTCTATTTTTTACATTTTAATTAATTTAAAAAACTATATCAACATGTTCTAATTAATACTATATCTCTATTTACAAATTTATTTTACATAAATTTTATTGATATACTCCATACAATTTTGTATTATATGTATAATTGCATCAACCAGTGCTGATCCACTTTTATTTAATTTACATTTTAATCATAAGAAAGGAAAAATAAATTTTCATTTTAGAATATAATCACACGTGTACACAATAATAAATGCATTGTGTCCATAAATCAGTCCTAGATAAGATTGGATAGATCACACCTACACTTCCGATTAGGGAGCATACAATTGTTAAGTAGGAGCATGACCAATGTGAGGATCTGCTAGACTTGATTATGGGATCACTTGTCACAACACACTATGTGAGGTAGGGTTTCAAAGCCTATAGTCTAACACAATCACACAAAAACCCTAAGATTCCTATGATTTAATATTTCACTAATCTAATAACAAGAAAAGTAAATCTAATCTAGTGTGCACCAAATATTGTGGCACAAAGTGGGGGTTAGAAATAAAATAAATAAATAACTAAATTAAAAATGTATAGGAGACATATAATCATGTCAATGTATATGGAATCCTAATACATGGAAGAGAAGAATATAAGTGCATTATCTATCTAATCTTACAAAGGAGGAATAAATATAGGAATACTTACCTTTGAAGATTAACCTACCAAGCCTCAATCTCACCCTTGGTGAAAGTGATTGACAAGAGATTGTCGTGGTATGTAAGGATGACTAAGATAAATCAGCTCTAGGCTACAAAACCTATCTAAACATCCAAAATACTTATCCACAAGATGAGATCAAAGCTCCAAAGAAAGTATTGAACCCTAAAGATTTATTCCCCAAGTAGAATGGTCACTAGGCATATGTTCATTTTCACTTCCTCACTTAATTATTTGCTCTTCTTAAAATGGTAAAGAATAACCTTGTATATATAGTAGTATCTTAACCTAAAATAATATGGGAATGTTGGCTATGCTAGGTCGACCTGGTTGACCTAGCACATTTTTGGGTCTAACTCACTAGGTTTGTGCTAGGTCAGTTGAGAGGCTAATAAACCAAAAGAGAGAAAAGTCCCTAAACTATGTTAGGTCAACCTAGTTGACCTAGCACAACTGACAGGTTAAAAGGGTGATAAGGCAATAAATTAAGGATAAAACATAGAAAGTGATAGGTATAGGTATAACTAATAAGAATAAGCTTAGATTCAATGGTTTCAGGAGGCTAGTGTCTGGATGGCAAGAGGTAATAAAGAATAATAATCTTATGAACCACTGATTGTTTACCCACCCCTTTCCTAGTGCACCCCTTAAGGCATGTACTTAGAGAGATTAAGACTCAATAGGTTTTTTCAAGATATGAAGTGTCAATAATTAATAAAATTTAAAAACATTATGTGTATACATATGCCCCAACTAAAGCTCATCATTTGTCACGTAAGTAAACATGAGATGGTGATTCAAAGATAGAACATGATAACACATAATGCTGATGATAAGTAAGGTGTAGTAAATAAAAAATAATATAAATGAAAGAATTGTATTGAAAAAAAAATGCCTTTAGATTACCTTAGTGCCATAGGTAAAGAAGTAAACTGTAAGAAATGAAGTTATCTAATGTAGAGTATACTAGGTGAGCTTGTAGAAGTTAGTGTAAAAAATAGCCAAAAATCAATTTTTATGGAAAATAGATGTGTGATAGTGGAAAATAATCTTTACATAATCATGAATCTAACACATTATGGTTTGCAAAATGAATGAGCAGAAATAAAGATAGAGGCAAAACAAGGAATCTATCTAAAAATGAATGAAAAAATTGAGTTACTAAAACGTGTTTTTAAATATGGAAAAAGAGAATTCATTTTTAATTTTGAATTATGAAAGATAAGAAAGGGAGCTCTGAGACCAAACAATACTAGGATGATGAGGGAATGACATGCTAAATGAGGAGGACACCCAGAGGTAGTATCAAGTGCACTACAGGTATGCAACTACAAATCTCAAACTAGTTTTTGAAATTTCTATTGAATTAAGTGAATTTTTTATAAAATTTAATTTTAGGCATTTATATATGTCAAAAAATGAGCAAACTTAGATTCTAAGGGTAGAAAATAGGAAGACAAGAAATAGGTTAGAAGGATTTAGGAAGAAAGTGAGTGAAAGGCACATTTTGTGAACAATGTACCGATTCAACACACATAATGCACTAGGTTGAATAGGTCAACCTAGTAGGATGAAATAGGGTAGAATCCATATGGTTGACCTAGTAGGTATGGGTCGACCTAGTGTAATCTGCAAGTTGAAAAGCTAGAATGGAGTGAGTAACTAGTTTGTAAGGGCTAGAATGAGAAATTAGTACCAAGGAGGGGAAGATAAGAGGGTTGACTTAGAATTTGAAGTCAACTATGACAAAAAAAAAAAGAAAATTTTGGTTAAGCTAGGTTGACCAGGGAACTAAAATAAGCACAAAAAAGAATGCATAAAGTTGAAAGAGGGCTAGAATGGCCTGAAATGACCAAAAGAGGGAAAGAGGGATCAAGTAAGCTAGAAATAGGATAAAATGGATAAAATGAATAAGGTAAAAGTAATTAGGCTTGTTTTTTAAATTGAAATTGTAAAAATGATATATAAAGAATGTATTGTGATTATACTTGACATAGAGGAACTAATACATCCTTTGTTGTTCCTTGATTGTAAATATGACCAAGATTATAGAGGTTGGTGGATGTGTCTTGGTTGCTAGATTTGTTGGTTAGATTATCAAATAGAGATCAAGATAGACTGGTAGCTATGGGTCTAGGAGGTATATTTGATATGTGCAAGACCCCCCTCAATATTGACCTATTAGTCATGTTCTTATGATGCTAGGAATGATTGACTAACACCTTCAGATGGGAGGTGGATGGGGATGTGATAAAGGTGGATATCACACTAGATGATGTCCATGCCATCCTCAGGCTACCCATAGTAGGAGCACTAGTGACCACATGGATACTAGATAGATTAGAGGATAGGAGAGCCTTAGCCATGTGGGCTATAGGCTCAAAGACAATATTGAGAGGATGGAGAGTTAGTATGGATGATGTGTATATATCATATATTTTGGACCTATGGAAGGCAGTGATAGGCTTTGTGACACAAAAAGTGCTCTATCACAAGTCAAATGACAAGGTACCACTATTTATGGTAGCCTTGAGCAAGATGATGTTGGAGGAGGGAATATTTATGATCTAGGCTATGTCATCTAGGTCTAACTCATACATGATCTATTCAAGATGTTGGTCAAAGGGTAGAAGACTATGGGACTAATCATACTACTGATGGCATGGATATATGAGATGTTTCCCATGTATCAATTAGATAGGTTACCTCATGTAGTTGATGATGGGTTACCTTGAGTATAGAGATAGAAAGAAAAGTAGGTAGCATAGGCTGTGCCCCATGTGCCAATGTTATAGTTGGTGAGATGTGCAAACATCATGTGGTAGTCATATGGGCATATAATAGTTACATGGGTTAGTTGGCACACAGTTGCACCAACACTAGAGAGGAGAGAGGTGGTTATACACTATAAATGTTGGAGAGAGCCACATCTAGTGGCATGGGTACCAATATAGATGGGCTTACCTTATTTAATGACACTGATATCAATGCCTAACTAGTGGGCTCATCATGTGAGGGAGCCATGAGGGAATAGGGGACTCTAACCACTAATAGTAAGGCTAACATTGAGGCCACATCGAGAGCAACCATGGACTATTTAGACATGATGATTGGTAGAGGAAGAGGTGGAGGAGTTAAAGATACCATATGTACCACTACTAGCCCTATAACAAGATGAATAATGATCACTAAGGACATGGTGATGATGGAGATAGGAGAGAGTGGAGATTATAGACATCCCAAATGATCCCATAGATGAGTTAGAGGAGATGATAGAGAGACCACTTAGATGGAGGCTAAGATAGACACAAGCCATGATAGCTAGGTTTGAGTTGAAGAGGTGACCTATCGAGGAGGTACTAAGAGGTAATATAGATAGGGAAACTGTGCTAGGTGATCATGTAGATGATGATATCATAGGAGCTAAGACAAAAATAGGTATGAATATGGTTGAATTATTTTTTAAGTTTTTATTTATTAGTATAGAGATATAGATAGATATTATGAGATATGATAGTGATCTAATATACATTTATTGTGATTTTACAAGCATACCTAAGGATGAGGAGGAGAGATGGGGATACCTGATGAGGGGTGCACTTTATGACATCCTAAATGAGACTCTATAACCATACAACCCCATGACACTGGAGGATCCTAGTGTACCATCTACCCCAACTCAGGTGAGCTAGTTTAGATTAGCTGATGAGGTAGCAAGGTAGATACAGGTGTAGAGAGAGGATGCATCCATCAATAGAGATGGGTGTAGGTGAGAGATATGCCTGTTAGTCCCTAAAAAATGATAGAGATATGCATTTAGAGATAGTGATATAGATGATGTAGGCATATACAATGATGTAGACTTAGTTGATAAAGGCACATATTGTGATCCAAGTTGAGTTTGGCATAGGCACAAGTATATATAGCATACCTATGGGGATAGGTAGAGGGATTGAGATTTTGGACTACCTCATTATATCATACCATTTATAGGAGTCAAATTGAGGCCTCAATAGACAACATGGCTAGGCCATGAGATAGATAGGATGGAGCTTAGCCCTAGTGCTAGGGATTTCTATATGGTTGTGTATGTTATACCAACGTATGGTATATAGATATGATTTATTATTTTATATTACTATTGTTGATTGTGTATTTTTTCTTTATGATGGTTGTGTTTGTGGATGATTTTGAATATATTTCTTTTTAGCACATGTATTTAGCTTTGTTGTATATGCTATAAGAAATATATGTGGTGTGGTTTCTTTTCTAGCATTATGGAGTACATGTGTATGGTTAAAAATAAATGGGGAAAAAGGACTTAGAAAACTATAATCAATCAAAGATATGTACTACACACTAGTTAAAGTTGGGAAATGTGTAATAACAAAAAATGACTAAGTATAAAAATCCAAGAAAATGGCAAACAAGATAGTAAAAGGGGATTTTTTTAAAAAACCAATGTAAAATATTTTTTCACAAAATTAAAAAAAGTAAAATAATACTAAATATCATGTTGGGAAGTATGAAAAATAATTTAGTAAAATGTAAGGTATGTAAAAGGGCACAAATGGTAATAAAAATAAATCAAAATTAAGTCAATCAATCATACTATATCATGATGGGAAATATAGAAGACAAACAAAATTTTCAAAAATGGTCTTAAATTTATCATACTAATTCAAGATGAGAGGTATGAGAAATTCAATAAATGATGGTAATCTTACATGCACTCAAAAAATAAGAAAATAAAAGGTGAAATAAAAATGAAGTAAGCATAAAACATACTAATTCATGTTGGGAAGCATGTCAATGACATGTAACCTCATAATAAATTGAATCTTATCTCATATTTGACACATGTAATTTTGGATGGTGAATTTGATTATTGGAAAATTTTGTGAGGAGGGTTGGGTCCTATCCATGGTCTTACATTGCAACTCACCATAGAAAAACCCAAGGGGTACCAAATCAAAATTGGTAAGTAGAAGGATAAGTAATGATAAATCAAGGATGTGGGTAATAAGATGAAAAATATGGTAATTTGTGAAGGATTTTAGGTCCTATCCATGGTCTTATAAAGAAAATCATAAAGGATATCCCATATGGAGTGATCAATAATAAAAACAATATTTCCCAAGAGGAAATATGAAGGAAAAATAATGAAAAAGGGAGTGTAAGAATCTAGAATTAGGCATCTTATGAGAATAATTTAGGAGTCAAGAGGCATATAAAGGACATAAAAGGATACTAAATGACTAGTTGTCATCTATGTACAAAGGAAACCCACTTCCTATATACATAAATCTTTGTAGGCAAATAGGTGTGATACTAAGATCAACTCAAGATGGTATATTGGTATAAGGAAAAATAAAATGAACCTACCTTCCCATGACATGTTCCACACTCTTCAGAACCCATTACATATATATCAATCTACTATGAAGATTGCGTAATTGCGTGAGAAATTAGGTAGCTCTAAAATACTTTTCTTATTCTCCTCTTCTAATCTACTAGCCTATCACACCCCAAAGGACCTAAACTCTATCATGAGTCCAAATTTGGAGTTTGAGCTTTGACTAGAAGAATAATATGTGCTCTGAATCATGTCTTTTAGTGTGATTAGAATTTTAAAAATATTCAATAGTTTTTTTTTCCTTTTGATATCATTACCTTTTATTTAAATGATTTGGATTTTAAATTTATTTTGAAGGATTTTTAAAATTCCTCTTCCATATGTATTTAGAATGACCAATCATGAGAGAGATAGTGATACACATGAATGAGCTATAGGCTAAGGGTAAATGAAGTTAAGTAACCTAAGAAAAAAACTTGGATAGAAAACTTAGGCTTGACAATGAACTAAGCATGTGATCTCAAGTCTCAACCATGTATATGATTAGTTTGTGGAAAAATGAAGAAGGGAAAAAGGATATCCAAAAGAGGACTGAGGAAAATAAATAGTAATGAAAAATATTAATTTCTAACTAATCACATGGTAAAAAGAGATGGTAACCAAAGGGAAGAGGGTAAATATAACCAAGTCACCATGACAACTATATGTGAAAAATAAAGATAATAAAGCAAACAATCATGAAGATAAAATGGAAGAGTTTTGATAAAATCTCTAAAGGAAAAAAAATCAAAACAATAATAAGAGAAAGACAATCATAAGCTAAATGAAAAATGATGACATAAGCTAACTATAGTATAACAATAAGGAGAAACATGATATAAGATAAGAAATAATTTGACATAGTGTCAAATGATATAATAGATAAAAAATAAGATTAAAACACATGTCCAATCCAAAGATAAGTGATAAATCACCATGCATGTGCTCATAAATACTGGTAAATGTATCCACACACATTATCCAATACATTAGATAAGTCTCTATGAAGTTGAATGTGTACTATAGCTAAGGTCTCATAAATATTTAGTGAATACTAGATAAATACTTATTTTTTAATCTCCTCAACTGAAAAAGTAGGAATACTCAAAGGATCATGTTGAGGAGGAAATTTAGGTAAAGGCTAGTCAGGAGATTGTGTGGAAATAGGATCTATAGGAGAAGAAGGAATCACAAGTAGAAAAGGATCCAAGAATGAAGGAATCACAGGTGGAGAAGCATCCATAGATGAGAGAAGATCCATAGGTGAAGGAATCATAGGTGGAGGCATAGAAGGTGGTGAAGGAACCATAATAGGTGATGGAACCACTAGAGGTGGATCCATGGGAGAATAAGGATGAGCCTTTTTGTATGAATGACCTATGAGAGGAATGGTAGAAGGTACAAGGATAAATACAAGCTGATCTTTAAAATGTTATTGTAGAATGTGGTAATGATTAGTGTGATGCATGCCATATAGGTGCTATAGACAATATACCTCACCATACTTAGGTAAATATTTAGGAAGTACCTTTAAGGGATGTATGGATTTGTCTAATGATGGGTAAGAAGGATGAAAGGTATCAAGGTATTATCACAACTTATGAAAATGGGTGGAAGAGTGATTATTTGTCCCATAAAAGTAATATATACACTTGTGAGTGGTTTTAGGATTACTCATGAAAGGAGGTGAAGTAGGAATGGAAGAAGTTAAAGAGGACTCATCGGCCCATTTGGTGGGCAAAGGAGCCATCCTAGGTGTTAGAAGAAAAATATCATTAATGGATGGTGATGATGAGGAAGGAGTAGAAGTAGGCTCAATGAGAGGAACACTATGATGAAAAGTAAGAATAGGCTCAACAACAATAGGAGATGAAACAAATTCAACTATAGTGGAAAAAGGAATGGGCTTAACTATAGTTCACCCTACTAAAGGAGGGGTGGGATATGTACATGGTCTAAGGAGGACTACCCTAGGTGTGGAAAAGTGATAAGGTTTGATCATAGCATTATATAATAGCATGGTCCTAAGTGGCTCAAAAACTAGAGGTATTGGTGCCATATCTACCCTATAATAAAGAGGAAAAATTCAAGAATTAAGAACTATAAATGAAAGATAATGATGAGATGCATGAAAAGACTCAAGTAAAGAAGAGTGATAATAAATAATATTAGCATCATGAGCTTGGACAAGGCCACCTAAAAGAGGATCATCTAATGAATATCCATCATCATATTCTAGAGTATGAAGATCAATGACATAGGTTAGGATGACCTTTTTATTAGAGGAAGCGTGGTGAATAGAGTGCCTAGTCTTGGTTAAGACTACAGGAATGGCATCATAAGGAGGCTTAAAAAAATGAGGTTGCAAGGAAGCAAGAAGTTGCAAGATGAGATGAGGTGATAGATCAAAAGTTTTGATCTTAAAGTTAATCTCATCAAGCTCATCATCATTGAAGTCTAAAAGGTTGCGAGGAATGTTACCAATGAGTTTAGGATGCCCATTATAACATTTAGTTGAGTTAATAAGAAATTTTAGAAGTTATAAATCATGGAATGGAACATTAGGTAAAGGCTTAAAATTAGGAATATTGAAGACACCATGTTCTTGAAATTATTCAAAATTCTAAGCGTTAGTGTCTCCTTGAATCCTATAAATGGCTATGTTGTGAGGAAATTTTATGCATTGGCAAGTGGAAGATGTGATAGCTCACATACGATGAGTCCATGACCTACCAAACAAGATGTTATATGAAAGGGAAAAGTTGAATATCATCACCTTCACATGAATGGTGTCAGGGGGAATGGTAATGGGAAGCCACATACACCCTAAGGGGGGCATTTGACTCATATCATATGCTTGACAGGTGCTATGTGGAGACTTGAGATTACATTCAGAATATACAAGAGTCTTAATGAAATCAAGGGAAGTGACATAGGTGTTATAAACCTCATTGATTAAGGTTTGATTAACTTAGATATCATCTATTTAGATGCTAATAAATAATAGAGGATCATCTGCATGAAGTAGAATCTCATCTCAAATCATAGATGTGATAGGAAATTATAAATAAAGAGAATGTCTATAGTCTCATCAATGTTAATAGACATCTCTTCACATTATTGTAAGATATTATCCTTATATCTAGATAAAGTGGCCTCCCATCTTGCTAGAGGAGGGAGAGGGATATTCATCTTGACTTAAGAGTTACATGAGGTAATTTTTATGATGTGGAGATGTCCTCATGAGTTTAAATAAAGGTATCTAAGAAGGAAGATTAGTAAGTTTTTCAATGGGATCCCACTCATCATAACCCATAAGGATGTTGTTAGATATAGGTGTGTAATGATTAAGAAGATATTTAAAAGGTGGATCTGAAGAGCATTGAAATTTATGTTGATAATAATGAAAAGTTTGAGAAGAAGATTGTAATGTTTTTGGTGATGAAGAAGGAGTTGGTCTAGATTGATCCTAAAGTTTGGAAGAAGTGTTAGTATAAATTGGATTGTTATTAGTATTATAAGATGATGGGAGAGAAGTAGAGAGAGCATGGTATGTGTCATCCAAGGGAGAATCATAAATCAGATCGTCAAAAGAAATAAGATCTTCTTTCCCCAACTCATTTAAATGAGTTGGAGAAGAATCTTGGATAATATGATATATCTTATGGGAAGGAGTGTAGATAGGTTGTGAATAAGTGAAAGCCATCACTATTTTCATATTGGTCATGCTAGCCACATTCTCTTTAGAATTTGGTTCAACAAGACTTTATACATTATTAGTGGAAGAAGTGGGCTTATCTTGACCTTCTTAGATTGGTTAATGATTAAGTAAAGGGTCTTTATAGATAGATAAATGAGCATTTAATTAATTTAAGGCTTGAGTTTTATCATGTGAGTTATAATATTTTAAATCAATATCATAGGCTTGTTGACTCTTATGGATAATAGAACCATGATTGAATATTAGGCCAAGAATAAAGTCCATAGATAAATTATGAAGCTGCCTATAAATCTCGTGAGAGTGACCCTGACTAACATGGAACCAACAAAACTTATTATGATCATACCATGATTTCATAGTTTGAGTAGGGTCAAGCTCTCATGGAAGAGGCTTGGGTAGATGTTTATGCAATTCATCCAAGGATAAAGGATTATGGACATTAATGAACTAGTAATATGGACTAGTAAATGGTTGAAAAGATGAAGCACTATAAGCATGAGTAATTTGGGTAGAAATTAATGAACTACTATAAGGATTAAGGATAGTAGATCTTATGAGAAGCCCACTAGAGGTAGAACCTACCATGTTAGTTGAGATACTAAGCGTGGAGGTAGAAGAATTTAAAGAAGAAGATATCATAGCATAATAAGGAGTCAAGATTGAAAGAATAGGTTGAGAATCAAAGAAATTAGTACCCCTAAATCTGGTTGAGAAAGTGGAAGTAGGAGAATGAGGTTTTTCAACTTGTTGGCTAATCATGAGGTTATAGATGGTGAAAGGATCCTTCCCTCTATGTTGAGGAAATTTCATGATAAAGAAGAGCATTTAAAGAGTATACTTTAACTCAATTTGATCTTATAAGAGAAGAGGAGGGTTTTAATGCCAAGGGGTATGAGGAGGGTTCCCATAGTTCATTATGCAGGTCATAATATGAATATTACTAGCATTCACAAAAGGAGCCCTACTTTATCTATGGGAGACCCTATTAAGATTTGTGAGTTACATCATGTTTTTTTAACTAAACTTTAGTTTTTTGACCAAAAAAAAATTACATAATGAAATAAATAGAATCAAGATGAGAAAGTAAAGAATTAAAAAATGATTGAAAATAATACTAGGTTGACCTAGTCAACCTAGTGTAAAAATAGGGGCTATAAAACTATATAAAATCCACAAGGTCGACCCAATTTAGTGAATATTGACTAACAAAAAGAGGTAAAAATGTTTTATATAGCACAAGGTCAACCTAGCATAGTGTATAGGGGCTAAGAAAGTTACTGGGTCAACAAGGTCAACCTAGTGCAATAGATAGGGAAGAAAAGTAAGATGATAACAAGCTATGAATTAAAGTAGGATAATTGAAAATAATTTAAGAAATTAGTAAGTACTAAAGGGGAAAAAAATAGTTAATTAAATTGATGATGGCCAATCTAATTGATACACATAAAGAAAAATATTTTAGTAATGATGGCTAATGAAAGATTTTGCACACACAATTAATCAAAGAGAAAGAAAACAACTTGAAAGTAAAGCTAGATACTTGGTAAACCTATAATTTTGATTAGATTATTAAGAATGATTTTAAGTTTGAAAGGAGATTGGCTATAAGCAAGGTACTAGATAGAAATATAAGGATAATTTTAGGTAACTTTAAGATGAAAGGGACTGTAGTGGAAATGATACAAGCTTGGTATTAGGTCCTACCCCCGCCCTTCACACACCATAAAAATAAGGGTAATGGGTGATTATCCAAAATATACTATTAACCACACTTTATACTTGACCAGAGCATCAAGTCGACTTCCCCCTTGGTGATGAAATCCAAGTATGTAGACTTGGGTAGTCAAATGTTTAAATGCTTGTTTGATGTTTATGTGGTTTGGTTGTGTGTACAAAAAATAGAAATAGTGAAACTAAATTATTAATTGAAAATCCCCTAATTAGATTATGTGAACTATTCTAAGCATGTAAACAGCTAAAAAGAAAGATGTGATTAAGATTTATGGTTTATTCCAACTTTGAAGCAAGGTATAGTTGAGAAAATATATGGAAAATAATACATAATAGGGTTGATAGGGTCAAACCTATATTATGGAAGCAAAGTCTGAAAGTAAACTATGTCAATCAGGTCGACCTAATTATTTCAAAAAACACAAAAATAGGTCCACAGGGTCAATCTAGTTGATTATGCAGAGACAGTTTTGAAGAATGAAAAATTGAAAAAAAGTATAAAGAAAGAAAGATACAAAGAAATATAAACTCACCTAAATGGTGTAAAAATGAAAAGGATAAGATTGTTAATCTGAGACCTTAGAGAAAACTGGCAAAAACCTACAAACTGGGTCAAAATGGTTGATCAAGCTATACAAGAACCTATTGAAAAAGTGATAAAAATGTAGTAGGTCAACCTGGTAAGCCTATTAGGCTAAATAATAAGTTTGAAAAATTTAAAAACTTATACTAGGTCAATTTGGTTGATCCAGTTACCTAAAAAAGGTCTACAAGTTCTAGAAACATGTACTAAGTCGAGCTGGTCGATCTAGTTGCCTATTCCTACAAACCTGTGCACATAGATAAATAATTGGGTTGATATGGTTAATCCAACATAATAAATATATGATAAAAATAATGATTAATATAAATGAAATAAGTGAAAGAAATCTTGCAAGGGTTAGTTTCACATCGGGTTCACTAGAATGTATGCAATAAAAAATGCATCATGTCTATAAATCAATCTTGGATTAGATGGGATAGAGCATACCTACACTTAATATTGGGGATAATATAATTATTAAGTAGGATCATGATGAATGTGAGGATCCACTAGACCCAATTAGGGGATCACTTATCACAACACATCATGTGAGGTAGGGTTCCAAAGCCTACAGTCTAACACAATTGCACAATGACCCTAAATTATTCCTATGGTTTAATATTTCACTAATATAATAACAATAAAATTAAATCTAATCTTTTGTGCACCAAATATTGTGGCACAAAGTAAAGGTTAGAAATAAAATAAATAAACAACTAAACCAAACATGTATAGGAGACATATACTCACATCAATGTATGTAGAATCTTAATACATGGAAGAGAAGAATACAAATTCACTATCTATCTACTCTTATAAAGGAGGAATAAAGTTAGGAATGCTTACCTTTTAAGATGAACTCACTAATCCTCAATCTCCCCCTTCGCCAAGGTGCTTTACAAGATATTGTAATTGTATATAAGGATAACTAAGATAAAATAGCTCTAGGATACACAACCTATCCAAGCATCCAAAAGACTTATCCACAAGACAAGATCGGATCTCCAAAGAAAGTATTGAACCCTAAAGCTTTATTCTCCAAGTAGAATGGTCAATAGGTAGATATTTGGTCATACTTCTTCACTTAATTATTTTGTATTATTAAAATGGTAAGGGATGACCTTGTATATATAGTAGTATATTACCCTAAAATCATTCAAGAATGTTGGTTGTGCTAGATCAACCTGATCAACCTAGCACATTTTTGGGTCTAACTCACTAGGTTTGTGCTAGGCCGGATAAGAGGCCAACAAAACAAAAGAGAGAAAAGTTCCCTACACTATGCTAGGTTGACCTGGTCAACCTAGCACAACTAATAGGTGAAAATGGTTCTAAGGCAAGAAATGAAGGATAAAACATAGAAAGTGATAGGAATAGGTAGAACTAAGAATATTAAACTTGGATTCAATGGTTTCATAAGGCTAGTGTGTGGATGGTAAGTAGTTAAAAGGAACAACAATCTTATGAAGCATTGATGGTTCAGCCACCCCTTTCCTGATGCACCCCTTAAGGCATGCACTTAGAGAGATTGATAATTGATAGGTTCCTACGAGATATCCAGTGTCAGTAAGCAATAAAAGTTAAAAATATTATGTGTATACAACACCTTTCATTTTAATTTGACTACTTGTTTATTTCAATTCATTGAATTTTGCAAATTGGTTTTTGATATTGATTTTCAAACTTTTGTTTATTTTTATTTTTCTTTCCCTAGAAACTATGTTTTGATAGTTTTCAAACTACTTAGCTATTGTCATCAAGGCATATGCATTGATATGTTTACAATACTTGTCTATCATTTACAAACATCATGGTGTAAAAGGTTTTCTCCAATATTCATACCCATAGTATATATCTAAACATGTATTTTGGTTTCTACATACCTTATGGTATATCAAAAATGCATATGATTCTTTTTTTATTAAACTTTAGGAAGCCATATATCCATCAGATTCTTTGGTGCACTAGTTATAAGTTACTATCAATAGGTTAATCTTAGTTTACCCTTGAAACCAAGTTTAGTGGGCTATGGGTATGGTACTTCCTCCATATTTAGTGATCTAAAATTTTGGGCTGATAATATCCAATGGATGATCCACTATATATGACAACCTACAAATTAGTCAAATCTTTTGAAAAAAACAATTAGTAAAATAATTAGATTTTAATTTGTTACTTCCTATTATATTTAGTATTACAGACTATATCAACCATCATTGATACAATTCTTTGTTATGTGGTGTAACTACAATAGCCAACATCGATATAATTATATGTGTGAAGACCACATTAATTATTTTTATCTAGTCTTTTGTGTTTGCTAGTATAACTACATCAAATAAATTGATACAATCTATTTATTTTTATCCTCACTTCCCTAAAAAACTACATCAAATAGCTCAATATAGTCTATTTTTATTATTTTGATTTTCCCCTGACTTGATTGAATCAAATAGTTTGATGCAATATGTGATTTTCTAGTTCATAACTAACTATATTGACTAGATTGATCTAGTGTAATTCACACAACCACCAACAATGCCAACTTTTTCATTAAACTATATCAACATGTTTGATATAGTTCCTTTTTACCAACATAATAACCAACTGTATCAACCTATCTAATTGCATTTATTTCCAATAAATAGTCACATTTCCATATTAGATTTTCAATCTAATCGGTCATCATGAGATCACTTATTAGGATTTTTCTTGATATCTTCAACCCACTCAAGTTTTATATAGGTTGTTCTTTACTACCTATGTTATCCACCACCAAACATAACACTTCATGGTATAAGTATTCTCAAAATACATCTAGGTCCATTACATGTAACCCAGTTGAAATAACTCAAAATTATGTTCTAGATTCTAGCATATTTATAAATCTTAATGATAGAACCATTTACACTCTTAATAAAAATGGTAATTTATATAAACTTCCTCAATTCATATTAGGAGTGATTTATACCAATCTTTGGAATCCTCCTTTTAATACCAACACTTAGAAACCTCCTCCCAATACTAATACTGGTAATTTTCCTTTTACTAATTCTAATCAAAATCTTCCTATCGATACCACTCAAATTCTTGCCCAGTTGGTTAAACAAAAGAATGTCATGCAAATAACTAATAATTCCCAATTACTCCAAATGCAAAATCACATCTTTAAATGGCTATCCAACCTCCAGTCATCTTGTCCCAATAAAATCATAATTTTGTTCCTCCACCTTAAAGATGCCAATGGGAATATCATCCTTTAATCTCCCATGCATAATAGAATGTTATAACATCTTCAAAATGAACCTTTAGCACCCTTAATTTTGTCAATCAACATTGGAAACATTTCTCCAACTATCACATATGATGGGATTAAGGATCTTGCTATTTTCCTTAAATATTTTGGTAATCTCTATAAGGAATGGGTTTAAACTAATATCTTTTCTACTACTAAACTTCTCATTAAAACCATCACATTATATGCATTATAATGGTATAACCAACTCTCTAGACATTATATACTTCAACTAGAGGATATATTCAATGCTTTAATTAAAGAATTTCAACATAATGGTCTTTATGAAAATAGCCTTAACCATTTTATCAATGCTAAGAAAATTCCTAACTAATATACTCATACTTTTATCAAATGATGAAGGTCTTTATCATATAAATCATATCATAATATGAGTGATGATGATATGTTTAAACTCTTTGTTACTTCTCTTAAAGCCTTTCTTCAAAGCAAGTTTAGGATATTTTATTCGCAAACCTTAGAACAGGATTTTGATCAAAAAAATATAATATTTCCTTATAACTCAATTTAAACCTTCATATAATCTCATAAATTAATATTTCCAAAATTTAACTAATGTAATAACCATTACTAATTCTCAACTCAATCCTCCTCAAGCTAAAATAGGAGCCAACAACTCAAATACTCAAAGTCCCTCACACTTACCCTTTAATGCATCAAAAATGAGGAAGTTATTGTCTCCATCTAAACCTTTGATTCATACTACTACTATTCATCCATCATGGTACAATCATTACAAAATTATTTGGTTTCATGTCGACAATGGCCACTCTCATGAGACATGTCATGCTCTTCCAAAACATACAATTTCCCTCATATTGGGAGAATATTTTGGTCATGATGTTATGATATAGGTTCATAATAATGAATATCTTAAATCCTATCAAAATAGAAAAATTTACAAATATACAAATAAAAATTATCAAAAATATTCTTTGTATCTTAGCACACATCATACCAATAAAAATCTTTATGCTATTAATGCCAACTATGACCAATATTACACTAACTCCCAATATATTAATTCATCAAAACTTAATTACTATCATAAGACTTCTCACAAAGACCCTGTGACTAAACCTAAGGATCCCTATATTGAGGAACAACTTCTTAAAGATACTACAACTAATCCTACTTCCTCTTTAAAACAACCCACTAGTGATGATCTGACTCCACAATCAGATCCTCAATCTAGTTCTTTCACCCCTTCTTATTAACATCATCTTTAATCAACCAAATCCTCATGATAATTCTTCCTCAAAATCATATTATATTTTTATAGATGAACTTAACTCTATGCCTTCCAAAAATCCACCCATGGAGTTAGTAATAACTTCTCCTTATCATCATAAATTACTTATGCAAAAATTATAAGACATAGAATAACCTCCATATAATGATTTTGATATAGCTACTTCCATCTCTAAAGGTACAACATTCATGAAGGTTCATGTTATTCAAACCTTTTCTACATTTTTTTTCTTGTATTGAACCCTCCATAGAGTTTCATAAAGAATACATGATTAATGATGAAATTATTTTTTGAGTTGATGATCCACCTCTCTTCATTAAGATTGGAGCCAATAATACCTTACTAAGGAAAGTCTTGGTGGATGAAGGTTTAGGAATCAATGCTACCTCTCTTTTATTAATCCAAAAAATTAGACACTCCAAAGTAAACCTTAAGGAGACTTGGCTCACCTTTCATGGATTTGATAAAACTAATCAAAAACATCTTAGTTGCATTTGTCTCCCTCTCACTATTGGACCCAAAACTATATGCACTAATCTCATGGTTTTAGATATTCAAATTTATTACAACATGCTCTTAGGTCATCCATGGACTCATTGCATGAGATATATTACATCTTATGGTACTTAATGCATAAAATTTATACACAATGGCAAATGTTATAATCATGAGGTAGATCTTAGCCCTTAGAGCATCCAACTTACAAATCCCAAATCTCAATATCACATAACCAACACTACTCATATTAGTAGTCCACCCATTTTTAAGTTCAATAACATACATCATATCCTCCATATTACTCTCATATAATTAGATGATGATGATCCTAATGAGTTACAAAATATTTTCCATACACTCTTTTACCTCCTTATATATCAAATTGTCTCATTTCTTTATTCTTTTGTGAGATAGTGTTATTCCTCTAATTAATGATATGAATAAAATTTATCACCCATGGAATGATAGTGAAGCCTTTTACATAGAATATAATTTCACTTGAAATGAATATTTAGTATCCAAATATTTTCAAGGCCCTCTCGCCATGTCTCATAGTACTTTCAGTAATATGGCTATTTCCAATATTGACATCCCTATTGACACTAATCAACCTACTTATCATGCATGTAACATATTTACATCTTATTATTATGCCTACATTATGGCCCAATTCCAATCATGAAACATGGATTTAATAAATTATCAAAATACCTTAGCCAAAATACATACATTTAATTATGATGTTCATGTCATTCATTTATCATCTAACTATACTAATATTGACTCAAAACTAGAAGATTGAATCCCTCTATCTAACCCACCATTAGTAAACACTCTATGGGTTGTTTAATAAATCCTTACTACTCCCACATTTAATGACATCAATCAGATTAATACTATCACACATAATCCTAATACTATCAACTAGCTTGATATCATTCCCTTTGTCTCTTAGTCTTCACATTATATTGACCAACCTGGCAGTACAACCTTGAGTCCCAAACTACATCATCTAGATATCAAGTGATGATATACTACCCATAGATTCACCATCCATATTATACTATATTGGTTAACTTGATATTATCAAAATCATAGTTGTCACTACTAATTATACTAAATAAACTGATTTAATTCATCCTTGCTTTATGTTCCAAAATGTATCAGTCAAGACTATAATATATAGATGAAAATTTTACCTCATACTTCACCTCTTAAAATTAATTTATATTTTGAGGCTACAACTATGAGGCAAATACATTCTGAGTTTGATAGCAAAGGTAATCAGATTGTATATCTAGGAGTGGATGTCAAATAGTATGGGCCTTTACCCAAGCTTCCCACTGATGAATCTATCTTATAACTATTCCATGATCAAGAGACTCAACTTCCTCACCAACACCACAAGCTTGGCCATTTTTTAGAAAACGTCTCCTGGATTTAATAATTTTTTTATTAACACTAATCCTAAAGCACATCTTGCTTGCAAGCTTCCTCTAGATCTATATCATTTTAATATGGGAATGTCATGATTATAAAGGAAACTATTTCAATTAATTATTGAAGCATTTTGACCCAAGAAATATCATCAATGATAAAGCATGAAAGTGAGACAAAAATAAGAATGTGCAAACTTAAGTTACCTCTTAAGAGTAAACCATAATGATAAGAGTTTTAACGTATAAAACTAAATGTATCAGAGAAAAATCCATATGATATTACTAGAAGGATTGAAACAAATATCTCCACAATATAATATTTGATCAAGAACACAAGAGAAGAATAGAGAGAGCTATATGATTATTAGTGAGGAAAAGAGAAGAGGAATGACTCTTTTATAGAGATAGAGGAAAAAAATGGGAGTTACATCGAATCCCAATATAACCTAACAAGCCCCCTAAGTGTATGTCACTTGTGTCCTAGTCCCTTAAAAATATAATGGAGGTGTGTGCCATGTGGGAAAAGGAGTTACTCATTCAAGTAACTCCCAAATCCTAAGGGAGGACAAAGAGGTGAGTAATACCTCATGGAATCTAGATTTATGTGAATTAATAATTCACATAAATATACATTCCTCATACATAAAAAATAAACTTAGATAAAAAAAAATATATATATATATTAAATAAATGGTAATCCTAACATGCCCCCTTAAAATTTATTTAGGCATTTTAAAAATTAAAAAGGGATGAAATATCACTAACTCTCCCCCTTGATCATAACTTCCTTAAATCCTAACTTGTTACAAAAGAAGCTAAACTTGTCTGTACATAGAGGCTTAATAAATATATTAGCCATTAGATATTTAGTGAGATAGAACGAGAGAAGAATTTGATTGTCTTCAAGAAGTTCACATTGGAAGTGATGTTGAATCTCAATGTGCTTGGACCTTGCATAGAAAACTATAGTTTTTGCTAAGGCAATGGCACTTTGATTATCACCAAAAA
The DNA here is from genome assembly GCA_037957365.1 of Torreya grandis. Taxonomy (NCBI): domain Eukaryota; kingdom Viridiplantae; phylum Streptophyta; class Pinopsida; order Cupressales; family Taxaceae; genus Torreya; species Torreya grandis. The sequence continues at coordinate 1,213,749 of JARHVA010001808.1, forward strand.
TTATAGTAGTTGAATGTTGTGGATGGCCCAAATATGCAAGAAGTCATCTAATCCAAATTGTTTCCTTTTCAACATGATTAGAAGATTGATACTAAACTTATATGGAATATAGAGATACATTTGTTTTATTTTTTACTATTCCATGAAATAGTGCTAGAACCCAAAGAGAAGAAATAACCATTAGTGGATTTACAGTCATTATGATCACCACCCAGTTAGAATCTAAATAACTTGCCAAAGAAAAATTTCTATTTGAGGTATACTTGATACTAAAAGATAGATTACCTTTAATATAACAAAGAATTATTTTATTATATTTAAAATGAGTAGCTTGAGGTCTAGATATAAAGCGAGAAGCCAATCCAATAGAAAATACAATATCAATATGAGTATGAGTAAGATAATTCAAACTAACAACTAATTATCTATATAGAATTGGATCAACATTTTTTGTTTCTATGACATTAAGTTATTTAATACCAATTTCATAAGAAGTAACAATAGGTTTGAAATCTAACATATTAAATTTAGATAATAAATCATATGCATATTTAGATTGATAAATAGAGATGCTATCCTTTTCTTGATAAACTTTAATGCCTAAAAAGTAATGTAAGAGACCCAAATTAGTAATTTTAAAGGTATTATTCAAAGCATTTTTAATGAAAAAGACCATTGAACTATTACTACCACTTATGATTAAGTGATCAACATATAAAACAATGATAACTATGCCATTTGGAGTATTTTCAAAAAAAATATTAGGATCAATATAACTACAATTAAAGCCTTGAGATATAAAAATTGATAGATTTTAGAGTACCATTATCTAGGAGATTGTTTTAAACCATTAATTACTTTGTTTAACTTGAATACAAGATGTTCATTTCCTTGTTTAATAAAATTAGGGGGTTGAGACATGTAAATTTTTTCATGCAAGTCACCATTTAAGAAAGCACTCTTAACATCCATTTGATAAAAAGGTTAATGCATGTGAGTACCTAGAGATAAAACAAATTTAATAGTGACCTTATTAGAAATAGGATCAAAGGTTTCATTATAGTCAATTCCTTTAATTTGATAAAAACCGCTAGCAAGTAATCTGGCTTTATGTTTTTTAAGTTGATTGTCATAATTAAACTTAGTTTTAAATAACCATTTACAACTTACCAAATGATGTTCTTTAGGTAGTGGGACTAAGTCCCAAGTGTTATTAGAAATCAAAGAGTTGTATTCATCATTCATAGCTTCTTACCAATAAGGGTGACCTTGAGCTTGTTTTAGAGTTTGAGGATCATTATTGTGCATAAGTTTAGACATCAAAGCATAATTACAAAATTTTTGCCTAGTTATATGAGTATAATTAAGATCTACATGAATTCCAAAATCTTCTATAGTAGTCTTGGCCCACTTAGTCATAGATTTAGGTGGATAAAGACTAGAAGAAGGAGAAGAAATTGGAAGAACAACATCATTATGCAACACATCATTATGATCATCACTAGATTCAAAAGGAAAAGAAGCAAAAACTATATCAAAAGAATTAGAATTGGAAGCACAATCAAGTACACCATTTTTAGAAATATTAACATCCCTTTTAATCTTGATTTTATTAGTTTGAAGATCATAAACCCTATAAACTTTAGATAATTCACATAATCAACAAATATAAAAGTATTTTCTTTATAATATAAATTCTTATACTTTCAATTAGAATATGAACAAATTCATCACAACCAAAAACATGTAAATGTTTTAAATTAGGATTTCTACCAATCTAAGATTAGTCAGGTGTTATATTTAAAACAACTTTAGTGGGAGTCATATTTATGAGATATACACCACAATACATGGGTTCAACCTAAAAATTATAATGCATATTTTTAGAATGAAACATACACCGATTCATTTTAGTGATAGTCCTATGTTTATGTTCAACAACACCATTTTGCTCAGGTGTATAAGAAATAATTTTATCATGCTTAATTACATGTTGCTTAAAATGTGAAATAAAATTATTATTAACATATTATTTACTATTATCAATGCATAATATGTGTAAATAATAATGATATTATTTCTCAAAAAAAGCATGAAACTGAATAAAAGTTTATAGAACTTGATCTTTAGTTCTTAATAAATAAATCCAAACTCACCTAGTGCAATCATCAACAAAAGTTAAAGCATACTTATCACCATTAATAGAAGGAGTTTGCGTAGGGCCTAAAAGATCACTATGAACTAAATGAAGATTTTTAGTATCACGCTAAGAGTGATTTTTAGGAAAAGAATCTCTATGAATTTTACCATCTATACAACCATTAGAAGTAGAAGTAGTGGAAGAAATGTCAGGCAAACATTGCACCATATTAAGTTTATTCATAAGTGAAATACTTTGGTAATTGATATTTTCTAATATTTCATTCCATAGGTTAGCATCATTAGAAACAGGAAAAGCATTATGAGATGAGAATCTAGTAAATTTGAAAAAATTATCATTGTCTAGAATAGCAATATCAACTACTTGAAAATCTTTTTGAGTAGATTTAACATAACAAGTATCATTAATAAATTATACCTTATAGTCTTATTTGCATAGTTGAGATATGAAAACTAAATTTAATTTAAAATTAGGAACAAGCAAGACATCATGTAATTCACCATCAGTTATTTTAACATTTCCTATAGATTCAACATTACAAGAAGCATGATATGCAAGACTTAAATAATTCTTAGAAATATCTGGTTCTAAAGAAATAAACAATTGAGTATTATATGTCATATGTTGAGTAGCACCAAAATCAACAATCCATTCAACAGGAGAAAAATACAAAGAACAAGTAAAATTATCTCTAGTATTAGACTTTGTTTTGCTTGAGTCTTATTTTTAATAGTGCTAAAATTGTCTTTGACTTTAAGATTTCCATTTTTGATATCACTTTTATTTTTAAATAAATGATCTTCATCATGAATGTTTTTATCAAAATAATTACACTCTAACTTATTCTTACATTTAGAGTTAGATTTTTTATCTTTATTATCATGTGTATTATTGTACTTATCATGTTCTTTGCCATTATTATATTTGTGATTAAAAATAAAAGTGCTGATCATTGTTCCTTTTGTTGAGGTTTGACATTGATGTTGTCATTGATGTCAAAGGTTCTTAATAAAGTTTTTCATAAGGTCATTAAAGAATGTTCTTGTTTTATAGAATCATTGAGAGGTATGACATTGTTTAAAGATAATGTAAGGCTTTTGATCAAGGTTTATAAGCATCAAGGAGTGTTTCAAGTCTAGTTGTCAAGTTTCAAGTGCTTGAGAAGCCTAGTCATGACACTAGTCATGGCACATAAAGTCCTAGTGAGAAGGTTCGAGCATGGTAGTCTAGTGAGATACATGGATAGAGGAATAATATACTATATAAGGTTATTTTATCATGAATATGAGGCATTAGATCACTCAAGAGAGTTTCAAGGTGAGCCTTCAAGGGTAAAAACTTAAGTCCAATTTTGTAACTAGACTAGTTTTAGAACGTACATAACCTAATGAGGTGTTTTTAAGGCCTATGAAGGATGTAAAGAAGTGTTTGAGAATGAAAGAGTTTTATTGAGTATGTGCGTGAGGTGGAGATCACATTGAAAGAGGCATGAAGTTTAGTTTCAAGACCTAGTGTAGTTTACAAGTCAAGGTCTAAGTAAGCAAAGAGAGAGATGGTGTCCAAATGAGGTATGGGATTTATATTTCAAGATAATAATGAGAATGTGAGTAATTATAGTGGTTTGATAGATTTTAATAATTATTTTGACCAAGTTTGAGGTCAAATTTTGAAGGTTTAGGCTTGAAAAAATGTTTTAAGGTCTCTCAAGTGCACAAAATGAAGGGTTCTCAACCTACAAAGGACTTTCAAGTATTCATTGGAATGTTTAACTTTTCAATGGGAACCTGATATATTAATGGTAGATGGGAAAGGGTCATATATCAATATATTAGGCATTAGTTTTTGTAATGAGGGGCCAAGCTTTATGAATGATTGTTAGTAGTGGAGGATGGTTTAAACCCTCAAAGAACCCTAATAGTGACCTAATATGAAAGAAGTTGTTATAAAGTGACTAGAATGGATTGTTATGGATATTTAAGTAATTTTAGGTTGTATTAAACTCTCCAAATCAGCTCTAGGTGTGATTATTTTTTTAGGTGTGTGAGTATATCTTATAAGAATGTGTTAGTTTTTTAGAGATTTGTTGTAGTAGTCAGAGTTGACCAAGTCAAATTTTCTAAATGGATGGAATAAAAAGTTTTATAATTTTATTTTGTGTCCATCATGGTTTATGGATAGGTTATATCCCTTATGTGTGCTAAACCAATCATCCAATTTAACCAGTCACTAACAAGCCTAATGATGGAAATAATGAGAAACCCAAGAAATAGTGAGAAGGTGATTAGGGATGTGCTATCATGTAATAGGGGTGAATCAAAGTTCATGGAGGTGTTTTTTAATAATTTTAATAAATTTTAATTTTTGGTTTAAGTTTTGGATGTCAGTGTATTTAGTGGAAAAGTTGCTCACAAGTTGATTTGTTAGACTCAATGAGCTCTATGTAAAGTGAGGTCATGAGGTTGGTATGGAAGACCAATATTTTAATTTAAAAATATTATATATATATATATATATATATATATATAATAATGGTATAATTATCACATAGGTTCATCCACATGCATAAATTTTATTTTAAAGTGGTCATATAGATGTTGAAGGTCAAAAGCACCATGACTGGTCTTTAAAGAAAACTAACATTTTTGAGTGAGCAAGTTGCAGGAGTGTTTTTTAGTCCTTTTTCCATATATAATGAATTATAATGGTTTTGGTGAATTTTTTTAGGTATTTAAGGTTATGTTTATATTTTTTATATCCATGGTTTTTCATCTAATTTGTGTTTTATATTCAGTAGTTTAAGATAGACTTTTTGGGTATGCACATACCTAATTATGAACATTACTAATGGCATGCTTCAAGTGGTAGTTGGATCCAAAAGGTGTCATGGACATAATATGATATTATTAAGGGTATAGTTGAGTGGTATATTAAGATTTAATACCATGTATAAATTTTTAAATTGCTTCAATAATATCAAAGGGTAACGTGTGCTAATGAAAGCCTAACTGAATTAAGTCTCCTCAAGGCTTATAATAGGTTTTGGTCATATATGATATGACCAACATATTTAAATGTTTTATTAATGTTTTTGGAATGTAATAAGACCTATTTTATGTGAAATGTAAATGGGAAAGTGTTTATGGCTGACTAAGAGGTGTATGAGTAAGAACCTAGTATAAGGCTTAATATAACTAATTGACTTTTTTAGAGAATGAGTGAATATAAGCAAAGGATATAGTATTTTTAAGAGATGGAGGTATTTTAGAAAATAATAAGGTTTTATATCAACTAAAATTAATATATAATAGGGTTACTATGTATGAAAATTAGGGTCAGATGACCTAATCAAGTCAAGAAGAGGACTAGTTATGTGAAGAACCCTAGAAGGCAGTTTGAGAGGGATAAGAGTGTAAAGCGATGAAGAGGAAATCATAATAATTTTGTTGAGAAATAAGGTTATATAAATGTGATAAAATAAATTAGGTGTCTAATTTGGTGATGATTCATCTAGATATTTGGTGCCTCGTAAGTGAGTGATTGCTAAAGCCTACCTGGGTTGGTGCTTAGCTAGTTAGGGTTGGTGATCCATGTGAAGTTGGTGCTTCACTGAATTTGATATTTTGACTTATATCATTATATTTTATTTTAAAATATTAATGGGTTTTCTTCCCCTTGGGGTTTTCCTACTCATATGTGTGTTTCTTTTGTTATGTTCATGTGAATGACTCTTTATGCATTGTTATATCTCTATATTGCTTTGATAGTTCAAAGAATGTTAAGATACATGTGAAATGAATTTTTAATGGATTGATTCACCCAAATTTAATTAATTATTTTTAAAATAATTTTTATTAGAGCCTAGTCATTTGAAATAAGTCTAATATCTTGAAGGTGATCCTAAGAAGCACAAGATGTCCTATGATTAAAAGGAAGAAGACAACATGTATGATGAAGTCTACTATGATAGTCAACAAGGAAAAGCTAAATTAGACCTTTAATTTGATCTCATAAGTACCCTTGATTAATTAAATCATAAAATAAAAACTATCAAGGATATCAAGAGCCAATTATAAGGTGTCAACACAAGTTTTATGTTAAAGAAAGTTGAGTATGACCAGTTGAATACATAGATATATTCCTTGAAGGTTAAGCTTGAAAAACTCATAGACAAGATGATCAATTTTGAGAGAGAGTGTGAGAAATTATAAAAATTCAAGGGTACTAACATGAAAATACCATTCAGGTAGCCCAATACAATAAAAGATAAGTCATCATGGGATCATGGAAAAAGGATTAATTAATCAAGAGGTAAGAATAGAAATACTATTTGCTACATCTATCTTAATATAGAACATATTGAAATATTTTTATTTAATATATTTATAAGGACATAAAGTTTCAAAAATACATATGAATCTCCTTGAATATATGAGAAGAATAAAATATTAGTATGGGAGCCAACACATGTTAGGACTGATCATATTAAGCTCAAGATTCAAGATAGATTATTTGATAAGGAGGAATAGAAGACTAAAGAGGATTATATTATATCTTAGATTGCCTTTCAAATTCAAGATGAAAGCATGAAATGGTATATAGTGTAGACATCTAATTCCTAACACCATTTGTGCTGAAATTGTCAATCTTACTCGAATTGCACTCAAATGTACATTTAAGGTCAAAATCCATAAAACATGCTAAATGGTTTGAACTTGTAATTTACAAGTGATAATTTAGGTAAAAGTATCCCTAAATATGGAAATGATATTTATGGGCTAGCTAACTTTTATCAATTCATTTCAAGTCAAAATGACAATTTTGTCTATTGTTCTCTAGATTACTCTTTTCTCCTAAATTCATTGGTCTACGCCACATACCTTTTTATTTTGTGTTGAAAACATCCTAAATGTAAATATATTTATGGTGCATATATTGTCACCTTATAATTCTTCTTGAGTCAAATTACAACTCAGTAATATGACTTTCTGACCATTTTGATTAATTAAGGGCCAATTTTCAAAAAAATTGCATAAATGTTGATTAACCTTGTTTAAAGCTAATTAATCCAAATCAAGAGCTTAAGTGGATTTTACTTGAGAGTTGTTGAATATTTATTTTTGAAAATTGATTCCTATTAACTACATCATCAGGGGAACTCATTTCTTGGGAAGACATCCCTAGGCCATAAATGCCATAAATATCAGTATTATGGGTCACCCATGCCTCTTCAATGCCCCTTCTTCCAAGGTAATGATGAAGATAATTATGGATTTAATTTCAAATATTAAGATTATCCATGGCCACACATCTCAATATTGAGATGGATGGTCATGGTTGACCCTAACCATTCTCAAAAATCTATAAATGGAGAGGCCATGGACATGAATAAAAAAGCTTGTATATTGCAAAGTTATAATGTTAAATTGTTTCCACAAGGCTTTGCATTTGATCGTAGATTTTGTTTACAAGCTTCATTGATAGGCTAGTTTAGTGATCTATAATCATGAGCCTAGGTTTTATGGAGTGTTCTTGAGGCATTAGAGGATCTTACCACAATTTTGGATACAGACAAGGATGTTGTATCAAGGGAGAATATGATTTTGAGCCATATGGGTATGGTGAATCCATTTGGGAAGGTAATATGGTGTTTCTTTATTTCATTTATTTCTTTCTATCCTTTGTAATTCCCATAAGAATAGATAGGCTTGGTTAGTTAATGCTTTATGTATGTTTCATTATTTATGGACTAATGTTTGACTAACTTGCTTTGTAATCATTTCTACATTCATGGCACATCTAGTGGGACAAGACTCATCTCACACCTGAATAAGATCGTTTTTCAAATTTAAAATATTCATTTGGACCTTTAAAACTCTTGTAAATTGATTTTACTATTTTTGTTTGCCATAATTTTACACAGCAACTGACATCAACAAGTAAGACTGACATTGATTACCTAGCTTAACCAACATCAATTAGCAAAACTAACATCAATTATATCTCACTTAGCCAAAGTAATTGTCATCTGTTGTAATAACTCTCGATCACTATGTTTTTCCAAAAACATAGACCTGAGACCTCTTTTTTCCAAAGTTCATTATTTCAAACCAAAAAGAGCTTCAAAGTTAAAGGACATGCTAACATTTTTGTTATATGACCAAGCTTGAAATTTGATCAAAAAATGTATAAATCACCTTTTTCATGCTTTAAAATCAATTAGGGACTTTCTTTTGGTTTTTAACAAAGAATTTAGATGTTTTGGTGAATGTTTTCAAAGTTTGAAACTAAGACTAAGGGTTAAATGAACACCACCAAATATTTCATTTGGGCTTAAAATTGAACACATTTGTCAATTATTGGTTGAAATAGTTGTTTAATTAGATTTTATTTGGAAAAAAAGAGGAATGTTACAAGTATTCTCTTTCATTTGTCCCCTTTAAGGAACACTTGGAATCAAAAGTACCATTACTATTGCAAATAGCCAAGTCCAAGGCTTAGAAAGAATGTCATCTAAAGCACTCCCCAAAAACTTGCCAAGGTTTGGGTGATCTTGAAAATGACCCTAAAGTATTTCTATTTTATGCTTTCTTTATTTTCATGTAAACTTGGATTGCAAGGGGGACATCATTACCTCCCATGAGTTCTTTAGGGAAGTTTTGACCCAAGGTTTCCCCTCTTAGCATTGACTTCATTTGACTCCTTTGGAGTTGCACATGGGATGTATCTATATTTGGACATCGCACTACACTGAGCGAACAACAAGATGTTGTGGTTGTAAAAATAACTAGACCTTTTTACAATTAGACAATACCATAGTCAACCAATTTTCATGCTTGTTTTTTGTATCATTTGATGTGAAAGTCATTATGCAATTGATTCCCCTAACCTTTGCTAGGATTTGGATGATTATACTTAGTGTATTTTGGTCATTATTTGCTTGGTATGATTTGAGGATAAAACTTGTTTATTTGTTCATAAGCCATGTCAAAATCATGTAATTGAGTTAAGAAGGGTAGCTTATGCTGCCCAAATCATGTCAAATATTTTATTTTCCCTTTAGGCTTTGAAATATAATAATGACCACATCATTCAAGTATGCTTACACTGTTAGGCTACTCAATTTGTTTCAAGAACTTGTTTACCATGGTATCAAAAACTATTTGTTTCAAACCATGTCATGTATACCATTTGGACTTTGTTTATGCATAGTTACATTGTCCACTCTTGTCTAGCTTGTTTGGTCCAATCCTAGTCTTCAACATCGCATTTTAAATTAACCTTGTCAAGTTTGGATCCAAAAATTGATTCATTTCTATTTAGGTCTCAATTTATGAGGTTGGTACATAGATCTTTTTATTTTGGGTTGCATAGATTTGGTTAAATGATTACCCAATTTTGAACACTATTGTTTGTTTATTTGTTTGAGTGCCTATTATCATCATTTTTTATGACTTTATTTTGAAAAACACAACCTCTCTTCAAAAACCTTTGATGTTAGACATTTGACATTAGGTTGTTTATACCAAAACATGGCACAAACTACTTTTGTGATGTAGCTTCACCCTTTCAACCAAGGTTGAACCTTTTGTCTTTTAAACATCACTTTTTAGAGTTTACAAAACTTTAAGTCTTTCTATTTTCTTAGCATTCTTCATTAAATGTAGATATGTCTAGCTACACTTATAGTGCAGTCATGGATAATCTAACTTATGATAGAATGGCCATACAAAATGGCTTTTATGACTTTAGTCAATACCCCTATGGTGAAAATATGTTTTTTGAGATAGATTTATATCCACCTCACAAAAAAATAGTCATGGAAACATAGTCAAGATCTAACTTATGATCTAACTCATGATTAGAATGATTGGGTTTATCAAGAAAACTTGGATGCTTTGGCTTGTGTAAGTAATCAACTCCACATTGTACCAAGAGCAACATTTTAGGACCTCCTCCTTTGGTTTGCACAAGCAACCAAACTAAGAAGTATCTAGTCATCACCATTTTAGGACCTCCTCCTTTGGTTTACATGAGCAACCAAAATAAAAAGCATATAGTCGTCATCATTTTATGACCTCCTCCTTTGGTTTGAATGAGCAACCAAACTAAGAAGCATCCAATCATTTCCATTTTAGGACCTGTTCCTTTAGTTTACATGAGTAACCAAACTAAGAAGCGTCTAGTCATTACCATTTTAAGACCTCCTCCTTTAGTTTGCATGAGCAACCAAACTAAGAAGCATCCAATCATTACCATTTTAGGACATCCTCCTTTGGTTTGCATGAGAAACCAAACTAAGAAGCATCCAGTCATTACCATTCTTGGCCCATCACCAGTTTTTAATGAACCTATTGTTAAAGAACCTCCATTTGATGAACCAATTATTTTTGATCCCTTCTTCAATAGTCTAATCTTTGGAGAGTCCATTATGAAACCACAAACCATTGTTCCTACTAAATCAAATGTTCCCCACTTTAGAAATTTTGTGCTGATATTTGAGTCTAAATAATAACAATTTCCTCTTCAAAAGCCATCTTATGAGGATCAAAATGTGTTCAAAATTAATCATTTGCAACTAATTATGAACCAAAATCAACATGTTATTATTGAAACACCCATTTATGACAAGATAAAATGTGATAAGCTACATATTCATATGTCACCTATTTTTAAAGAGCCTCATCTCTTTGGTAAGCCGGTCTTAGTAGAGTTATCTCTTGATGTTTTCCCACTCATTGAGGAGTCTCACTTTGATAGACATGATTTTGTGGAGACATCCCTTGAGTGGTTCCCTCTTTTTGAGGGGCTTCACTTAGATGATTTAATATATGTTGAACCCTTCCAAGATTAATCAATTTTTATTGAACCCATTATGCCATCATAGGCATTACTTGTCAAAAATTCAACATTCAATAGAACATTATCAAAACAACCATATTAGATGAAGAATCAATATTAGAGTCAAGTTTTATGTTTGAATTGACATTGAATTTAGCATCAAAAATAGAATCAACATCAATTGTGACATTAGATTTCAAGTCCTTTGCTTCGAAACTAGAGTCAAAAATAGATTATAGTATTGGTTGTTACAACATTAGTTATAATTACCTTGTAGATCAATTTGAATATATTTGTGATCCTTCTATATTTTTTGAGGATGATTACTTCAAAATAGACCTAAGTTCTCATAGTATCTTCTATGAGGATTGTATTGCCTTTCACCACCTCACTATTACCACCCAACATAACCATTATATTGACATTCCACCTCCCATAAGTGTCGATTGGGACCGCTAGAATCACACTTTGTTGAACTAAATCCATGGTGACATATAATTTGAAGAATATCAAGGGACCAAGACCACATTCATTTAGAAGAAGAACAATCTCCTAGTGAAACCTTTTTAGAGGTGCTAGGGAATAAACAAAAATCAAACTCAACATCTTTTAGTGACACCTTTTTGAAGGTACTATAAGATAATTAAAGTCAAATGTTAACATCTCTTTGTGAAACCTTCTCAAAGGCACTACAAGATAATCAAGATAACTTCATTGGTTAAAACCTCACCAAGGCACCAATAGCTAAGCACACAAGTTATTCTTTATTTACTGAAGATAATATCAAAGACCAAATCAAAATAACTTCCAATCTACAACATAATTAGATGGTAGCTACTCTCAAGATCAAGTAACATAACAATTTGATGGTCCTATCAAGAGCATCTTTAGAGTTCTTTAGCCCCACCATAACCAAAATTATGTCAAATCCAACATCAACAAAATTATGTGTGACTAAAATTCCTGATTTTCATTTGTTTCCCCATCATTCCACATTCCATTATTACCCACCTATTTATTACCCAATTATCTCATTTATCCTGCCATTATTTACCATCACTGGTAGCACTTTCCTTTATCATTGTTATAAGGATATCTTATCTTGACATTTGAAGGAACCAGAATCAATGATCTATGAAGATCATGAACATATTATTGAGATCCATATCAGTAATAAGTTCTTAATAGAGTAGTTGTTCTGAAAGGGTGTTGTATAGTAACTTATATAGCTGATCATTTTTGTTGTCTCACATATTGACTAGGACATGCATCTCCCTATCAACAAGAAAAATAAAACCATTTTCATCTATCATTCAGTCATTTGTCATTACCATGCCTTATCTCTTGGGGAAAACCCTATAGACCCTTTTTATGAACTATTATACCATTGAGATCCATGAAACATATCGTTTGAACTACATTGACTTGAGGTCCTTTGGGACTATGCAAGCAGTGCTCAATTTTTATTGAGGTCAGCTTGGTCACCCTTTTCCCATGCTCTCACCATTTTGTGAGCAATCTGATCTAGTCATTACATGGGGGCAACTTTGTTGTCACTACATCCAATTTTCTTCTGATCATTTCATTATACCATTTCCATTATTATCTATACCAAAGCCTATTTTTAGTCATCCCACCCAATCCTATTTTGATCTTGGTTCATTTGGTTCTTGCCACACCTTTTATGGGGGGATTCTGATCAAGTTTCAATAATCAATCCAATCCCTATTTATAATGATAGTCTATGAAAGTAATATGAAAGTTAATCTAGCAAGATATCTTTCATCCTATATCCATGTTAGTTTATGTGAGATTGATTATAACCACTTATGGTAAAATTAGTGTTTCACTAGTCCTGCTACTAATTATAACTACTTATGGGAAAAATAGTATCATTGACCTATTTCATTGTATCTTAGTTATAACCACCTATGGGCAAACTAGGGGCAACACTTCTTTATCATGCATTACTACATCACCTTGCCACTATTATTTTAATTTGACTAGCCATTTACCAGATTTAGGAACTTGTTAAGGACCTAGTTGGTCTTTCCCTACCTTTCATGTGGATGGAATTAATGTGACTTGAGGTCATTTTGGGACTTTGTAGGTCATGATTAATTGATTTTGAGTTCACCTCAGTCCCCCTTTCCTCACTCTCATCAATTTGTGACCATGGGCCATTGTAGCAAGCTTAGCTATATTGTTGGAACCTCTACTCTCAGGACATGCATCTCCTTGACTAGATGGTCCCACCTTGTCCATATTTTATCCTAAAAACACCAAAAACATTAGAAATAATTTGAAAATAACAAAAACATTAGAACATGATCCTCAAAAGAATAAAAACATTATCTCATGATTTTATACATTTGTACATTCTCGTTCCACCATCTTATGCTCTCATCATTTTATGAGCAATTGTTAAGTTTGAACGTTCTCATCATTTTGTGAGCACCTATTAAGTTTGAATGCTCTCATTATTTTGTGAGAAACTATTAAATTTGAATTCTCTTATTATTTTTCAATCATAAAAACACTAGTTCATTTCATCTTATCCCACACACTTGCTATTTTGTAAGATCATCCTTTTTCATCTCATCAGCTTCTTGGTTGCCAAACCATTCTCATCTTTTTGTCATATATTACATTTCTTCTATTAATCATGCTAGTCTAATCATAATTTTTCCTCTATCCTATTTCCTAGGAGAACTACATTTAGCCTAGATTTCATGTTAGAACATGCATCCATGGAACTATGTAGGCAGCATCCACTTGTCTTATACATCTAGAGTCAGCTCGGCCAACCCCATCCTTTTCTTCTCTTTCCTCATTTCTTTTGTCATTGTTCCTCTTTACTTAGGGAACAATTGTCATGTCATTATTCTTTGTTATGATTTTGTAGAAAATAATGCCTCTACTACACATGCATGAACATTTATCTTTAAATCGTACTAACTTGGTTTTTGTTTGTGTGTGTTTATTTTGGGTTTTTTGGTGTTTTATTGTGCTTTCATACCTCTCCTTTTATTTCTTCTCCTTCTCTTTTTTATTACTTCTTGTCTCATCTTGGTCTTATGTTTCCTTGATTATTTTTTTCTTATCTCTTTTATGTTTCAAAACATCTTGATGATTCACATGGATATTGATTGTTTATATCTTGATCCTATGTTATTATGTTGTTCTTGGACTGTTTTGTTTATTTGATTATTTTTGGTGTCTTGTTTTTCTATTTGATTTTAATTTTTCTTTTCTCTTTTGTGTTCAAGAAAGCCTTGATGGTCCACATGGATCTTGATTATTCATATCTTGGTCTCATGTTGTTAAGATATTCTTGCCTTTTATTTTTAAACATTTTTTATTCCTACTTAATCTTGATAGATCATATCTTGATTTCAGGTTAGGTTCATTTATGTTTATCTTTTTCTTTGTCTTTTCTTTTTTTGGTTTAAATGTAAATCATTGTGATTCTAGGTTTGGTAATTATTTTACCATTATCTTTAGTTATAGATATTCACATTTGAACTAATTCAACATAATTGGAATATTATGCCATTCTAAGTTATTCATACTTATGATGCCTAATTTCTTTAGCTATAGCAAGCACTTTTTGCTCAAGTCTCAAAGTCTTTAACATCAACATCAGCTCCAATGAATGATTCTCAATAACACTTTGCAAAACCTAGGCTCATGATATTGAATTAGGATTCTAGGTAACATGAATTTTAACACTCAAGTCTATGCTTAGACATGCACCTTTTTGTGATTCTAATCAATTCTTGGTCATTTTTCATCATTCCTCATCCATTCTCTCCTAAACTTGGGTGAACTAAATTGGCCTAAATTTCATGTTAGAACATGAGTCCATGGAACTATATAGGCAACACTTAATTTTTATTGAGGTCATCTTGGCTATCTCCATTCTTATTTTTATCTCTCTCATCACTTTATTCATTCCCATATGCTTGGTTTTATATGGCTTTCTAAGCCATTACACCATCACATGTATGTTTACATCCACTCACTTTAACCTATGTTTTTGGTTATATCCTTGAGTTATTTTGCTTTGCAATTACCCATGTTGGGGCACAACATCTGAACCACATTAAAATAAAATAAGCTCTATAGGGGAAAAATCATTATTTATTCTTTATCAATGATCAAGATTCACCCTATTGGGGCACAACTATTTTATCACAATCAAATCTACTCTACTAGAGTACTTCTTATTATATTATATTTGGATAACCTATTCTAATGGTGTTTCCTTTCTTGAAGTAGAACGTTCTCCCTTTTCCTCTAATTCTAATCTCTCCACATTAAATCCCATAACAGAAATATTTTAGTGTGAAAATTGTCTCAATATTGATGAATGTTGTAAGTGCACAGCTTGTACTCTCAAATTGGGTATATTTATAGTGTGTCCCTTACATTTATGGATTATATCTTTCACATTCCTCCATATCTGGGGCCTATTATACCTCTCATTATATTTTCATCATTGATGGTAATCACTTGTACAATCATTAGCTCATCTGGATGTGATCTATTCCATGGGTTAATCTCTCACTTTCACTCTCTTTTCAAGAGTCTATCATTTTCTTCCATCCTAGTCTATCCTCTTGAGGGGGCATCATAGGTCTATTCCAATTTCTTCTTGAAAACTCTTTTCTTTGAAAAGACGTTTCTTCACTTGAATGTCTTGCCACACTTTCTCAAATAGGGGGGAAAATGTAAACATCTAATTCCTAACACCATTTGTGTTAAAATTGTCAATCTTACTCGAATTGCACTGAAATGTTCATTTTAGGTCAAAATCCATAAAATGTGCTAAATGGTTTGAACTTGTCATTTACAAGTGCCAATTTATGTCAAAGTATCCCTAAATAGGGAAATGTTATTTATGGGCTAGATAACTTTGATCAATTTATTTCGATTCAAAATGATGATTTTGCCTTTTGTGCTTTGGATCATTTTCCCCCCTGAATTCACTAGTACATGCCACGTACCATTGTTATTTTATGTTTAAAAGATCCTAAATGGAAATATGGTTTCGGTGCATCTAACATCACCTTCTATTTCTTTTTGAGTCAAATTACAACTCAGTAATATGAATTTTTGACCATTTTGATTAATTAAGGGCTAATTTTCAAATAATTGCACAAATGTTGATTAACCTTGTTTAAGGTTAATTAATACAAATAAATAGCTTAAGTGGATTTTCCATGAGATTTGTTGAATATTTATTTTTGAAAATTGATTCCTATTAATTGCATCGTTAGGTGACCTCATTTCTTAGGAAGACATCCCTAGGCCATAAATTTCACAAATATCAGGATTATGGGTCACCCATGCCTTCTAATGCCTCCCATGCCTCTTCAATGCCACTTATTCCAAGGTCATGATGAAGATAATTAGGGATTTAATTCCAAATATTAGGATTATCCATGGCCACACATCTCAATCTTGAGATGGATGATCATGGTTGATCCTGACCAATCTAAAAAATCTATAAATAGAGAGGCCATGGATATGAATAAAAAATATTGAATATTGAAAAGTTATAATGTTAAATTATTTCCACAAGGATTTTCATTTGATCATATAATTTGTTTGTAAGCTTCATTGATAGGCTAGTTTAGTGATTTGGAATCATGAGCCTAGGTTTTATGGAGTGTTCTTGAGGTATTGGAAGAGCTTACCACCATTGTTGACAAAGACAAGGATGCTTGATCAAGGGAAAACATGCTTCTAATCCATATGGGTATGGTGAATATATTTTGGAAGGTAATATGATGCTTATTTTTTTTATTTATTTCTTCTTATACTTTGTAATTTCCATAGGAATAGATAGGCTTGGTTAGTTAGTTCTTTATGCATGTTTCATTATTTATGGACTAATGCTTGACTACCTTGCTTTGTAATACTCTCTACATATAGATAGTGGTTACTCAAGCCATATGATAGGAGACAAAAATAAGTTCATCTTATTGAAAAATAATGTTTTAGGAATAGTAAGGTTTGGAGACAACACAATTACCAATATAGTTGGTAAGCGTGTCTTGAGTTTGGACAATGGGAAGACCAAGACACAAAATGTGTTGTATGTGGAAGGTTTGAAACATAACCTAATTAGTGTAATTAAAATGTGAAATCAAGGACACATGCTAACCTTTCATGATAGAGGGTGTGAGATAAGGAGAGCCAAATTAGGAAAGATAATTGCCAATGCTAAGAGGACTGAGAAGAATCTATATGTCTTGAATGAGATCAAGAAGGAGAGATCCTTCATGAGAAATATAGATGAAATTTGGCCATGGCATAGAATGTTAGGTCACCTAAACTTTGAAAATCTAATCAAGATTAACATTAAGAAGTTTGTGAAGAACATGCTTAGGATCACCAAACCTACATACATACTTTGTAAGGCTTGTCAACATGGTAAGCAGACTAGAAAAAGGTTCAAGTCAAAGGAGTACTCTACTACAAGATCCTTGGAGTTAATACATACTGATCTCTATGGGCCTATAATAATTTAAATCATTCAAATAGATATCTACTTGATGTTACACATAGATGATTACATAAGAATGAATTGGGTTGCATTCCTAAAATAAAAGTTAGAAACTCTTGATAAGTTCAAGGCATTCACAGCTCTTGTTAAGAATGAGAAGAATGGGAAGATCAAGTGTCTAAGATTGAATAAAAGAGGATAATTTTGGTCTAATGAGTTTTGTGACTTTTTTGAGGTTCATGGAATAAAGAGACAATTCTCAACAACTATGACACCTCGGTAGAATGGGGTGGTTGAAAAGAATAATATGACAGTTCAAGAAATGGCTAAAACTATGTTAAATGTGACTATATTATATTATGGATATTGAGTAGAGGTAATAAGCACTACACTATACATTTTGAATAGAGGTAAGATAAGGACTAATGGAAAAAAGACTCTTTATGAACTATGGAAGGGAAGACCTACCAATGTGGAGCACTTTAGAGTGTTTGGGAGTAAATGTTTTATCAAAAGAGATGATGAAGACTTGGGAAAATTTTATTCCAGATCTAATGAAGGCATATTCTTAGGATACTCATCAATAATTTTAGCCTATAGATGTAATAATAAGAGACTAAAAAATAGTGGAAAACACCAATGTAAAGATTGATGAGACAAAGAAATCACACTCAAAGTTAAGGGCCAATTTAGAGAATTTAGACTTCAAGAATGAAGAGGAAAATATAGAGGTTGATGAGGAAGAAAAAACTAAAGAGAGATAGGAATCAAAAGGACCCTCAAGATAGATTTAAAGAGATCACCCTGAATCTCAAATCATTGGCAATGAGAATGTAGGTATGCAAATAGTAAGAATACTAGTAAGTAATCTAAATCAATAGAATGTCAATCTATTATCCAAGATTAAACTTATTATATAAGTAAACAAATGAAAAATTTGGATAGGTGTTATGAATGGGGAGTTAGACTAAATAGAGAATAATGAGACTTGGTAACTAGTTCCTAGGCCTAAATATAAGAATGTCATTGGCACAGAATGGGTATTTAGAAACAAGTTGAATGAAGATGGAGAAGTCACTAGGAATAGAGCTAGATTGGTATGCAAGGGATATACATAAGTTAAAGGGGTATACTTTGAGGATAAATTTATACTAGTTTCAATATTAGAGTACATCATATTGTTTATAACATACACAATATTCAAAGGGTTCAAGGTATACCATATGGATGTCAAATCATCCTTTCTTGAATGAGAAATTGGAAGAGGAAGTGTACATTGAGCAACCTGAGGTGTTCTCACTATCAGATGATAAAGACTATGTTTACAGATTAAAAAAGGCTCTCTATAGTATAAAATAATCTCCTAGAGCTTGGTATGCTAGGTTAGATAGGTATTTGTTAGATGAAGGATTCAAAAGAGGAGTTATAGATAGTAACCTATATATCAAGATAGAATATGACCATGAGTTGATTATAGTTATCTATATGGATGATATCATATTTAGTGGAAATAATGAGAACATGACCAAGGCTTTTTTAGATGTAATGAATAAATAGTTTGAGATGTCCATGCTAGGAGAACTATAATTCTTTATTGGGTTTCAAATCATTCAATCTAAAAAGGTATATTCATGTCACAAGCCAAGTACATAAGAGAGAGGTTGAATAATTTTGAGATGGAATATTTCAAGTAAGTTAATACACCCATGATCATAGGGTGTAAGTTAAGAAAGGAAGATGAGCCTTTAGAGGTCAATTATGTCATATAAATCAATGATTGGAAGTTTATTATACACCACTACCTCTAGACCTGACATCATGTAAAAAGTAGGTCTTATGGGAAAGTTTCAAGTAGATCCAAAAGAGAATCATTTACAAGTAGTTAAAAGGATACTCAGGTATCTCAAGGGGACTATGGAGTATATATTATAGTATCTAAAAAGTAAGGAGTTCAATTTGACAAACTACATAGATGCAGACTAGGTAAGAAGTATATATGATAAGAAGAGTACTAGTGGATGAACTTTATTCTTAGGTGGGTGCCTAGTTTCATGGATAAGAAAGAAGTAAGCATTAATATCATTATCCACTTGTAAGGTTGAGTACATTGCATTATCTTTATGTTTCACTTAGGTTGAATGGATGAAACAAACCCTAAAAGATTACAAGGTGGATTATGGTGGTCCTAACCCTATCTATTATGATAATACATGTGTCATAAGTATCTCTAAGAACCCTATATGCACTCAAGGACCAAGAACATTCCCATTATGTATCATTTTATAAGAGATAAGGTAAGTGAATAAAGTGTTAAACTTGAGTATGTTTCTACATAAGATCATATTGCATACATCTTGACCAAACCACTTCCAAAGATAACATTTAAACACCTAAGATAGGAATTGGGTGTAATTCTTGCCCCTATCAATCATTGAAGAAGCCAAAGTGCTTAGGGGAAGCTAATTTGGTTAATTATCTCTAATAAAATGTTAGTTTTTCCAAGAAGGTATGCATGGAAATAGGGGAATCATGTTTGTATTATGTCCCATAAACTCATAATCTTGTGTGTTGAGCATTTTGGTTGCAAGGAGTGTGATCTAAAGAGTTACAGACATCACTTTGTCATTTATGTCAAAGGGGGAGAAAATAAAATAATGGGGAGATAATAATTATCAATATAAAATATGTTTATCCATCAATGACAAATGGGAGATTACTAAGAATTGTTCCTATTATTGAGGTTTGGCATTGATGTTATCATTGATGTCAAAAGTTATTAAGAAAGGTGTTCATGAGGTCATTGAAGAATGCTATTGTTTTATAGCATCATTGAGAGGCATGACATTGTTTGAGGAGCATGTAAGGCTTGTGAGAAAGGTGTAGAATCATCAAGGAGTGTTTCAAGGCTAGTTGTCAAGTTTCAAATACTTGAGAAGCCTAGTCATGACACTAGTCATAGCATGTAAAGTCCTAGTGAGAATGTTTGATCATGACAACCTAGTAAGATGGATTTATAGAGTAATAAGAGGTTTTATCATGCATATGAGTAATTATATCACTTGATAGAGTTTTAAGGTGAGCCTACAAGGGTAAGACATTAAGTCCAAGTTTGCAACTAGACTAGTTTTAGACCTTGTCTGACCTAATGAGGTGTCATGAGGTGTTGTCAAGGCCTATGAAGGATGTAAATCAGTTTTTGTGAATGATATATGTTTTTTAAGTGTGTGAGTTAGGTGGAAAGAACATTGAAAGAGGCATGAAGGTCAGTTTCAAGACCTAGTGTGGTTTTTAGGTTAAGAACTAAGCAAGCAAAGAGAGAGATGGTGTCCAAATGAGGTATGAGATTTATATTTCAAGATAATAATGATCATGTTAGGATTTTTGTGGTGTGATATATTTTTCCATGTGTGTTGACCAAGTATGAGGTCAAATTTTGAAGGTTTAGGCTTGAAATTTTTTTAAGGTCTCCTAAGTGTACAGAATGAAGGGTTATCAACCTAATAAGGAATTTCAAGTGTTATTTGGAATGTGTAACCTCTGCATGGTAACTTGATCTATTAATGGTATATGGCTAAGGTTCCTAGATCAAAGTGCTAAGAATTAGTTTTTGGAATGAGGGGATAAGATTTATAAATGATTTATAATAGTAGAAGATGATTTAAACCCTCAAAGAACCCTAATAGTGACCCAATATGAAATAATTTATTATAAAGTGCTTATAATTTATTGGTGTGGATATTTAAGTAATTTTTGGTTGTATTCAACTCTCCCAGGCATCTCCAAGTGTATGAGAAGACCTTATAGGAAATTTTTATTTTCTTAAAGATTTATTGTAGCAATCAGAGTTAACCAATTCAAAGTTTATTAATGGATGGAGGAAAATTTTTGAGACTTTTATTTTGTTTCCATTATGATTTATATATATTTTCTATCCCTTATGTGTGCTAAACTAGCCATTCAAGTTGACTAGTCACTAATAGGCCTAATGATGGAAATAATGAAAAGCCTAGGTAGTAGTGAGAAGGTGATTAAGGATGTGTTATCATAGAATAGGGATGAATCCAAGTGCATGGAGGGTTTTTTTTAGGAATTTTATGACATGTTAATTTTTTGTGTAAGTTTTGTAGTTTATTTGATTTATTGGAAAAGTTGCTCACAAGTTGACTTGTTTGACTGAGTGAGGTCTATGTATAATAAAGTCATGACATTAGTGTGCAAGACAAATATTATCATTTGAACATGTTATACTTATATATAATAATGGTATAATGATCACATAGGTTAATACACATGAATTATGGGTCTTTTATAGTGGTCATATAGGTGTTGAAGGTTAAAAGCCTATGACTGTTCTTTAAATAAAATTGACAGTTCTAAATGAATAAATTGTAGGAGTGTTTTTGAGTCCTTTTGCCCTATGTAATGAAGTATAATGAAATTGGTGAATTTTTTGAGGTATTTAAGTTTTTTTATATGTTTTATTTTCATGGTGTTTTATCTAATTAGTGTTTTATCAATATAATTTTTTTGGGTATGCATAGACCTAATTATGAACATTATTAATGACATGCTTCAAGTTATGGTTGGAGCCAAAAGGTGTCATGGATATAATATGATATTATTATAGGTATATTTGAGTGAAATATTAATTTTTAATATCTTTTTTGAATTTTTAAAGTCCTCCAAAAATATCGAAGGGTAACGTATGCTAATGAAGGCCTAATTGAATTAGGTCTCCTCGAGGCCTAAAAGAGGTTTTTCTCCTATATTATATGACCAACCTATTGTAATTTTTGATTAATATTTTGGTATGTAATAATATGTATTTTATTTAAAATATAAATGTTCAATTGTGTATGGTTGAACAAAATGTATATGACTAAGAACCTAGTATAAGAATAAGGCCTAATATGCCTAATTGACTTATTAGAAAATGAGTGAATAAAAGCAAATGATATAATAATTTGAAGAGATAAAGGATGTATTTTAGACCATCATAAGGGTGAATATAAACTAACATGAAGATATAATGAGTTTAATATGTATTAAATTTAGGTTTAGATGACTTAATCAAGTCAAGAAGAGGGCTAGTTGAGCAAAGAGCCCTAGAAGGTAGTTTGAGAGGGATAATAGTGTGAAGGGCTGAAGATGTGTACATAATAAATTGGTTTAGAAATAAGATGATATGAAGGTTATAAAATTAATTATATGGATGAGTTGGTGCTGAGTCATCTAGTGGGTTTGTGCCTCTTTGCAAGTGGGTGCTTGCTAAATCTTAGTTGAGTTGGTGCTTAACTAGATGGGGTTGGTGTTCTATGTGAAGTTGGTGCTTCAATAAATTTTATATTTTGAATTATATTATTGTATTTTATTTGTATATATTAGTGTGTTTTCTTCCCCTTGAGGTTTTCCCACTCATATGTGTGTTTCTTATGTTATGCTCATATGAATGACTCTTTATGCATTGCTATATCTTTGTATTTCTTTGATGGTTCGAATAATTTTAAGGTACATGTGAAATACATTTTTAAGATACAAATTAACCTCCACCCTTTCATTCATAATGTTTCCAAAAAAACCCATGTTCATTAGTCTTAGGACTACCAAATTGGATCAACTTTTATTCTTCTTGATGAAACAAAGTACACAATAATTCAAATGCCAACATAGTAGATAGAGTAGGAAAGATAGTTGTGAATGAATATTAGTAATAAAATGACGAAAAGGTTGAGGCAAAACCTTTTTCATGATAATATAAATCAAATTCAAATAAAAAAATTTAATTCCTAAACCAACTAATTGAGAATGTGAAGAATGAAATTTAATCAAGAAATCATCCATAGTTTTGAAGTGATTATACTTTAAATCAGAAATTTGATCTTGAATTTGAATTTTATGAGATTCATTCACAACGTCATAAATAGAATTAATTTTAGACCAAGTAGTGGAGACAAGAGAACAACCATCAATGTGGACATGTAATTTAGGGGTCATGACCATGTCAATCAATTCTAAGGCCTCATCATTTTTTTCTTACCATTTCTCTTAAATTTCAATAGAGAGTCTTTATATCTGATTAAGAGTCCATGTCATCTACTACATGCACCAAATGTTTGAAAACGAAAATATATTAAATATGCAATTTATATAAATGGTGATTGGTGGACATGAGTTTAAATTCAGGCAATAATTGAGTCATTGCACCTTAAAAGATCACCCAATGATCGAAAAGTGAATAGGAAAAAAAATCACTTAGGTAAAAAATTCATAGGAGGGGAAAGAAACTACGGTAATGACTTGATGAAATTCAAAATATACAACAAGAAATAAATAAGAGCCAAAAAAATGATAGATAATTATATTAAACTTGTTAAGTTGATACAAAAGAGATAATACCAACTAAAAAAATGTCTAAATGAGTTAAATCAAATGTCACCTTGAATAAAATTTTAATGATTCCTTAAAAAACTCTTATTGATTTTAAATAAAAAACCTTAAATGATTTAAAGAGCTTAGAGTTGTGTTTTTTTAATTGTTTTGAATAAAGATTAAAAAATTAAACAAATTATTAGTGCACCATACTAATAAATGCCAAGGTGGAATTTTAACACTTTTATTTTGAAGTATTTAAACATTGAAGAAGTTGAAAAAAGCATTAGTAAACAAAAGCAATTGAGAATATATATAATTTAAGTGAAAACTATTTAAGAGAATCTACAGATTAGAGAGAACATAGCCCACATATTAGCTGAAAAAGGCACCACTTGGCAGCCTCAAACCAAAAAGGAAAGGAGTTAGACTGAAGTGAAATGTAGTAGAGGTGAAGGAAAATGCACTCAAACTAAAGGAAAATGTAATACCAAAAAAAAAGATAAGTATTGTTTGGATAAAAATATAAAAGCAAACTATGTGATATGGTTGAAAAGAAAGATAAGGAATGGTGCAACAAAT
Organism: Torreya grandis; assembly: GCA_037957365.1. Taxonomy (NCBI): domain Eukaryota; kingdom Viridiplantae; phylum Streptophyta; class Pinopsida; order Cupressales; family Taxaceae; genus Torreya; species Torreya grandis. The sequence goes on from JARHVA010001808.1 coordinate 1,238,213, forward strand.
GTGGAGAATCAAAAAATAAGAAAAAAAAAAAAGGTGATGAGATTTTATAGAAGGAATTTTAGCAAAGGGGCAACACCATAGAGGTAAAAGACAAAATATAACTATGTAAATTAAGGATCTGAGATTCTAGGTAGGTTGCAAATTAGAAAAAAGGTAAATAGAAGACTAAAACTCAAAGAAAATGTCAGAAAGAAAGGATGTCATAGTAGAGGAGAGGTGCTTAAGGATATAAATAACCCAAATAAACTAATAGGGGTGATTGAGGACGTATAAAATAAAAAAATAATTAAATAGAGTTTAACCTGGACGTAATGAGAAAGGAACTATAGAGGAATAAAAAAATTGGTTTGCCCAGAACAACTATTGGAGTGAAACCTGAGTTTTCTTACTCTTATCTCTCTCTCTTTCTATAAAAAAATACACAAAGAATAATGTAGATCTCTTTTACAGAGTAGAATCAATAGAATATGAAATGATAATTTGAAAAAAAATTATTTTTGTTTTTAAGCTATTGAAGAGAATGAGCAAAAAAAACTCTCTCTATCACTCTCTACAAAAGAAAAAGAAAAAATTAGACAGAGATTAATGAAGGAGCAAAAAATAATATATAAAACATATATATTTAAAAAATTTAATACTCGTTAAAAAATTACTAAAAAATGATTTTTTTTAAAGGGAATAAAAGTTTTTTTTGATAAATATAAGGTAGCCAAAAACCTACAAGGAGAAAAAAAATGCATTTAAAAAAATATTAGGAAGGGTTAGAGCCCTTGTGGAAAAAAAATGAGAATTCTCCTTAAAAAAATTTGCACACTTTTAAAAAAATGTCATTAAAATGACCATAGCTCTAATACCATGAAGAATTTTGACCAAAGAAATATCATCAATGACATATAATTAAAGTGATATAAAAATAAGAATGCACAAAACTAAGCTACCTCTCAAGAGAAAACCATAATGACAAGAGTTTTAAAGTGAGAAACCATATGTATCAGAGAAAAACTTACATGATCTAATTAGAAAGATTTCAACAAATTTATCCATAAGTACAATTTTTGATCAAAAGAACAAGATAAGAATAGAGAGAGCTATATGATTCTTAGTGAAGAAAAGAGGAAAAAAGGGCTCTTTTATAGAGCTAGAAGAGGAAAATAGGAGTTACATAGAATCTCATTATGACCTTACAAGTCCCCTTAGTGTGTATGCCACTTGTGTCCTAATCCTTACAAAGAGAAGGGAGGTGTGTGCCATATGGGAAAAAGAGTTACTCATTCAAGTAAATCCTAAATCCTAAGGGACAATAAAGAGATGAGTGACACCTCATGGAATCCAAATTTATGCAAATTAATAATTCATATAAATATAAATTCTTCACATATGAAAAATAAACTTAGGATAAAATAGATTATCCTAAATAAAGTGTGATCCTAATAATTACAACCCCATTACCTATCTTGTACCCATTCTTGTATCTAAATAACTTCATCCTAAAGAGCATGATAACTATAGTCTCTTCCTCAAAAAATATTTTGAATCCTTTACTCGGTCATACAAAGACATGCCCAATATTGACCCTAGTATCATTGTCCATAATATCATCACCTATATTGATGCAAAACTGTTATGTAAAAAGAAACACAAATTTTCTCTTGATATTTCTACCCTATATCATAAAGAAATCATCAATATTCTAGATGTTCAGTTCATCAAACCTATTTATTACTCATAATCAATATAAAACACTATTTCTATTTTCAATAAAGTCACCATGGTCATTCATATTTGTATCAACTTTCATAATCTCAACCTAGCATTTCCTAAAGATAAATTTCCTTTACTATCAATTCATGCCATTGTTGATTTTACATCTAGTTATGAGATGTTATCTCTCATGGATGGTTTCTATGGATATAATAAATTTCACATCGCTCTCGAAGATCAACATAATACTAATTTCACAATTGAATGGGGAACCTATTACTATGTTAAAAATCCTTTCAGTATTAAAATGTTGGTGCTACATACAAACATGTAATGATCCATATTTTTCATGATCTCATCCATCAAATAATAAAAACTTATGTGGATGATATTATTTCTAAATATAAACATTTTGAAAATCATCTTCATGATCTTGTTATTATATTTAACCAAATCATCAAATATAAAGTTAGACTTAATCCTTATAAATGTGTTTTTAGTGTCACTTTCCATTAACTCTTAGGATTTATTTTTTCCCTATGAGAGATTAATGTCTATCTCACTAAAATGAAAATTATTGTTAACATTCATACCTATCTTTGAAAACTCAGGGTAATTTGCTAATTCATTCTTGAAATGGCATACCATATCTATTCATCCAATTCACTCCCCAAAAATGGTATTAATCTCTAATGTATTGATTCATGTCAAGAATATTTTGATCATATGAAGGAGTCATTACTTCATCTTCCTACTCTTCAAACACCTTCTCATGGTCAACCACTCATCTTGTATACCTAATCTACCCCCATATCAATTGGGGCAATGTTCGCTCAATAAGATGAAATAGATAGAGAATATGCCATATACTACATTAGTCATGCTTTCATAGATTATAATATTAATTAAATGAAAGTTGAATGCCGATTTTCTCAACAATTATCTCACAACCTAATTTTTTTGACACTATATACTTTATTAGATAACCTATGTTATTGTCCATTATGATCCCATTCATCACTTCATATCCAAAGCCTTCTTACCTAGAGATAGAATAGACAAATGGATGGTACTATTAATGGAATTTGACTTAAGAATTATTATGTAAAAATTAGTCAAATTCTAAGTGATTGTTGATAAAATTAATGTCACATCGATACATGGCATTCTTCATGACAAATAAATCCATTAACTAGAAGGTCTTAATCAAGCTATTTCTCTTAAAGAATATTTTAACAATTTCACCATTGATCTCGAGGCATAAATCCTTGAAAATACCACAATTTATAACTTTAAACCCAAACATAAATCCATTGTATAAGAACTTCCCAATGTTACAATATAATTTCATGAAGACACTTTGACCCTTCATATTTAAGGAGCCAAATGTATTTAAGGAGCTGGGGTAGGTTCTGTCTTAACCAACCCTCATGGTAATATCATTCATCTAGATTTTTGATTAAAATTTGAAGTCACTAATAACATGGATGAATATTAAGCCCTCATCTTAGGCATGTAAGTATCCATTGACTTAAAAATTTCATACTTACATGCCTTAGGATATTCATAAATCATATATCATCAATTCAATGTCGTTTATTAATGCAAATGTGAAAACCTCATTGAATATCATAAAATTGATTCCACTCTTCTTAAGAATTCACATATTTTACTATTGAAGCGATTCGATGAGAATAAAATGCCATAGATAATTCTCTTGCTTCATCTTCCTCTCCATTTCAACTTCATCAATCACTTCATGATTCATAATCTCTCATCCACATGAGAAAATCACCTTCTATCTTATAATCCAAATATGATTCTTTTATTTCTCATATATAGGCTATCACTACATGAGAAATCCCCTAGTACAAAGACATCATCTAATTTAATAAACATCATGCCTATCCTCTAGAGTTGACTCTCATAAAAAAATTTAATTTTGCAAGGAAGATTGTACATACATCCTTAGACATGACATAATTTCTTATTGTAATGTTGAAGGTACTCAAACTCATTGTGTTACTCAAAATGAATTTACTTCTGTCCTTAAGCAATCACATTGGATAATTTTTAGTGGTCATTATAGCAGACATGTTATAGCCTATAAATGCTTATGCATTGTATATTTATGGCCTGTTCTTGAAAAATATGCTATCACCTTCACTAGAAAGAGTATTTTTTTGTCAAATTCATGATGATCTTATTCAATCTCCTCCAACTAAGCTTAAAACCTTGGAGTATCCATGGCCATTTTCTATGTGGGTATTAGATCTCATTGGCAAATTACCTAGATCCCAAGATGATCATGTCTTCATCATTAATGCTACAAAATATTATTAAAAATGGGTAGAAGCTATGGCCCTTATCAATTCAATTTAATTTATAGTCTTTAGATTCATTCTTAATCAAATCATATGTCATTTTGTACTTCCTCACACCATCATCTATGACAAAGGTGGTAACTTAGAAAATAAAGACGTGAAACAACTATGTGAAAAATTCAAAATCACACATAAAATTTCCACACCCTACCAACCTCAATGCAATGGTCAAGATGAAGCCACTAAATAATCCTTAACAAAATATTATAAAATGCTATTAGGGATTCTTATTCTGATTGGCATCTCAAGCTTTACCCCACACTTTGGGCTTATCACACTAAAATTCATACTAACACTGGGGGAACTCATTTCTCTTTACTTTATAGTTCCAATATATATACCATTAGAATTTGAGTTACCTTATTTGAACATATCTCTTCATGGCATAATTCATAATGAAGAGCTTCATGAAGCTCAATTCATGGCTTATATTTTATAAATGAATGATGTATAGGGGTGTTATATCATAATCTCCAATACAAATCTCACATCGATAAAAAAACATAATAAGAAATTCAAAGTATGTAAATTTAATGTTACTGACTTAGTTCCTAAATTAGATTATACCCATGATAAATAAAGTGAATATGCCCAAATATGGTGGGGCACTTACCTAGTCAGAGACATTCTTAGACCTAGTAATTACAAATTAAAAAATAATGTACACATGTTCAAAGAACCAATCAATGCTTAATTTTTAGATAATTAATTTGTTTAGATTCATTTTCTAGCATAATTTTACTTTTTTAAATAATTTTTTCTGTTTATAGTACATATTACTTACATGCTTATAGTTATTTTTTTCTATATTGTAGATCTATAATTCATTATAGGTTTTACTTAAGAATTTATTCTATGTATAAAAATAATAGTTTCATTTATTTACACACCTTTGGGTTGCTATAAATTAGCCTTGGGTCCTATATTTTGTCATTCGATCTTTTGTGTTTTACATCATTTTTATTTTTTTAGCTTATGAAATTATATTGTAAGAATGTAGATAAAATGTGACCTTTCCTCATAAACAACCATCTTCTTATTAAGTTAAATTTAAAATATTTTAAAGTCTTTAGTTCATTTTTATCTACCCATTTACTTATGCCTTTTGGATTTTTAGTTTGTGAGTTGCATGGTAAGACCTTAGTTAAGGCCCTCCTCATAAATACCCACTATTTTCATATTACTTTTACTCTCAAACATAACTATGCATCTTCCTCAAAAGATAAGGCAATGGTCAAGAGTAGTGTTTTCCTAATCTTGGAATCAATGATATTATTTTATGATAAATATTTAACACTCTATATTCATGTATTAATTCACATATATCATTACTCGAGATGATTATTCATGCCTCCCTATCATTTTACCATTTTAATTACACATTTTTTGCACTTGGGGAAACCCAATCATTCTATGATCATTTACATCATCCCATATATTTCACTATCCCCTTTGGGAACATCAAGGTTGGTTTTAAGACAACACCCCCTTATAACATGAAAGTCTATGAGTTATAGACACCATGATCCTTTGGTTCTCTCCTCTAACCACCAAGTGTAAGTTATCTTATGATATTTATTTTTAGCACCCATGTTTGGTTTTCTAAATCCATATAGAGGAATAGGAAAAATGAAAATAGTTATAATCCATGCCATATATAATTAGTAAATTATTAAAAGTAAGTATAATTTTAAAATGTATAACATACCAAAAGACATGATCAATATTTATCACATCTATTATCCTAGTCGAAACTCAAACTCCACAATTGGAATCAGGAGATAGTCGAGGTTTATTGGGGTGTAATAGGCCAATAAAATGGGATAGGAGGTCTCATTTCCATATACTCATAGTTTCACTTCATTCTCATGTAAGTACCTAATCTTCATAGTAGATTGATGATTTTATAAGGGGTACTGAGGAATATGGAACACATTGTGGGAAGGTAGGTCCATTTTAATTCTTCATACATAATATCCTTCATGGAATGATACTTATACTTCACTATATAGCTCAAAACTGCATTATTAAGTTGATATCTCTAAGGTTATTAATGTTAAAAGTCCCTTAGTCTTGCCAACTTGATTATAGTGTCTTATTTCTTGTAAAGATTATGTTTTCACTTTGGTACTATCTTATCTTCTCCACCACCCATTTCATTTCCCCCCTTAATAGGTAGGTTTTTTTATAAAATATTTTCCCAACCTCTATCCTTCATATTCTCCATCTCTTTTTGACATGTTCAGAAAATAATAGTTTTAGTTTATCTATCATTGTAATAGAAGTTGCATCTTTCAGTTATTGTGAGATGCTCTCTTGGTTTTTGCCTTATCTTCCTTAGATCTCCCTTAGTTATACTTTGGAACTTGGTCTTTATATTAATATTTTTGTAAGCCATTTTGGCTCATTTATTCCACTTTCATTTTGTATTTTTCCATCTTTAATTGAGTATGGATTATTACTTTTGTTTCTTTAATGTTGTCTACATTAATCATTTTCTATTTTTCCATCAATGATAGAGTATGGAATTTTAATTCTCTTCCATTTTATGTTGATTAAATTATTATGTTTAATAAATCCTTGGGTTTTATTTGGATTGTTACTTTTCTTACTTTGGCTACATTTTTGGATCTTTTTGTCATTATTAGCCTTGGATTTTTGGTTACCCAAGTTTCCCTCCCTCTTGTTATTCACATTACTTGGTGTTTTGGTCCTAACCTACATTTATCATCCTAGCTTACCAATTTCCATAGTGTTAAGATATATCTTGTAAAGTTTCCATTTACTTTGTCCCTTCTATGATTATTTAATTTGTTTTCTAGCCTTATATCCCTAGGTTTTGTCCAATGTAATTATTACTCCATGATCAAAACTATAAATATAAAATGTGACCATTCAATGATATAGGTAATTCAAGGTATGTATATGGTACTTTAAATTATTTCATTTATCAAAATTAATTTCACTATTTCATTTTTTCAAGTTAGCCCAGATACTATTTTGTTATGTTCTTTCCAAAAAAAACATCCCATGTTACACTATGGTGATATGTGATGAGATTTGGGTGGGGAATATGTATACACATAATATTTTAAAACATTATAATTTACTGACAAATTATTTTTTAAGGTCAATTTATAATCTTATTGAATACATGCCTTAAAGGGTGCAATAAGAAAGGGGTGGGTAGACTAATGATGCTTTGTGAGAGACATTATTGTTTATTAATCCTTACATCTATTTTAGCTTGCCCAAATTTTATCCCCTAAGCTATCTCCTTCCATTTGGTACCCTATAAATATGTCAAATAATTATATTTTCCTATTATGCCAACCCATTTGATGTAGTTCTAACCATTATCTGTCCCATCAAAACTACATCAATTAGATCAATGTAGTTTTGAAAATTATGGTGCATGCTTCAAAATTAGTCAGTTTGATTGACATAATTTGAGGTCAGTTGACAAATTTAGACTAAATATAACTAGTTGTTCACATATATTAAATATCAAATATGGATTAGGATCATTAGAAACTATAAATACAAGTTACTATTTAAATATAATAGAGAGGAACATTCATTTTCAATTTATATTGCTTGCACTTCTATCCTAAGTCTACATTTGGAGGAGTCATTACTTAGATCTTGTTCAAGAGGGAAAAGCTCACCTTGTGGAATCTTAGATGCAATATAAGGAGTCATTTTAGCCTAAATATTTATTTGTCCATTGATATCATTACAAACACAATAATCTCTTTTAAATCACCATTGGCCAAGGGGGAGATTGAGGCTCAACAGGTCTTATTCAAGGTAAGTATATTATAACCCTAACTCTTTCCTTTTGATAGATATAAGTTGCATAATTGCTTGGATAATGAATTTGTATAGTTTCACTATTATTCACACTTAACATATATCCACCTTAGGTAGCCTAGGATCCTATTTACCTACCATGGCTCCTTTTCCATTTTAATTTATTTCTAACACTTCCCCTTACTTAAATTTCTTGATTATAATATTTGAGTACTTACTAAATAGATACCTAGTTATGATTATTGTATTGAATTAAATTCCTAGATGATTTATAACCCTTTATCTTAACATTATGTTTTAGGTCCTCCCCTTGATAAGTTTTATGTATCCATTGGTCATATCCTGATTTAATTAAGTATCAATGGGCTATACTTGATTCACCTTACCTAAGTTTGGATCTTTATATAGGATAGTTGTAAGTAAAATCATAGCTTATTACATACAAAAATTTCCTTATTAAAAACATGTAATAAAATCTCATTCATAATTGACATGTGCATTGACAAGTCATCATTTGATTTTTTAATGAATTACATGTAGAAGGAGAATCCTTATACTATGGATAGAAAATAGTAATTATGCACATAGATGCAACAAATATGACTAAATTTCAATCAAGGTGTGTGATCATATGATTATTTGCAAAAGTGTCATGCCAATATGTTTTGAATGACTCCATCATAATAATTTAGAGGTAAAAATAAGAGGATGATGAAAAAAGTGCATGATGGTGCACCAAAATTTGAAAATAATAGACCTAAAAGTTTTGAAACTCTACATAAGAATCCTCAAGGAAGAACCAATCCTAATCGATGGAGTTAACTTGGGATAAAAGATAGACAAATTAGTCTTAATGGTTGACTGAATATTGAAATAAAGGGAAAGAGTGCAAATGTAGAAGAATAAACACATCGATAAAAACATAAATCATAGTGTGAAATCAATGATTAGCTAAAAATATGTGATAAATTTCTAAGAAAGATCCAAGCTAAAGTAGGACTAGAAAACTAGGTGTTCTAACAACTTGCGTGCCATAAAATAGTCATACATGCATGCTTTATCCCTAATTAGTCAAATAAAAATAAATAAGATGCAAAGGAGTTTCAAATAAAGCATGAATTTGAGAGGAATAAAATCCTCAGGGATACAGACAAACCAGGTGAATAGATCGATGAGAAGTGCTAGGAGTTAGAAAAGCGTTTTAAAATTCTTTAGTAGAAACCAATGAATAAAGAGACCATTATATGATAAGTATGTGATGATATAGAATCATAGATAAAAATGAACAAATTGAAATCATAATAAATTAAGAACCAACCAATGGAGCTTAAAATTTTGTCCAAATAAATGTCAACCAAGGTAGAGGTAATATAGACCATGATAACCAAATGGAACATTTTATAAGAAGAGATATGAAGGGATGGGCATAATGTTTGAGAGGAACAACAAGATATAAAATATTGGTCAGGGGCAGACAATCAAACTAGTGTGGGGTGATGTTGGCCCCAAATTTTGGCCAAGTATGGGAATACACTTATTTTTTATGATAAATTAAAGGTCACAAGGAATGACTAAATTTTTAAATAATAACACAAGAATGTATGGGACTTAAGACAAGTGAAAATTAGGTGAATACCCTATTTTGATGAGATACAATAGAGTGCCACCAAGCTCAAGGGTGAGAAAGGAATCCATTGTGAAAATGTACTTGGAATTCATGGGAGTGTTTAATACAAAAGAGCTTACCAAGTCTTGGCATGTGTTGATGATAATAGTTTAGTTCATTAAAAACATGAATTAAAAAGAGTGAGGATGAGGTTGTGTATTTACTCAAATTTAATAATTAAGTTCTTGAAAATGTTTGATATTGTTATGTTTACCTCATTTGGTCTATTCACCATTCTGTTAACTTGTAATCTCTATGGGAACCTTATTATTATACAAATTATTTTGGAAAAAAAAACATTCATACATCATTATTGTACTTATAAATTCATGTCATCCAAGTTATAATAGTCTATATCCTTCTAGGACAAGACCATTCTAGGTGGATAGGGTTGTAGTTCAGCCTTGTCCACTAGTGTAGTCTTATCCCCCACTCTTCAACAACAAATTTTTAAATTCAATATGTTTCATATTACTCTTCCCATGATTTTATCAAGGTTGGTTGATATAAATATTCAAAATATCCCTCTATATAATCACATCAAGGTCATTCAAAATACATCTAGTAATGACTTGGAAATTTTACTAAACATTGAGAAAAACATTTTTTATTTCAAGTCAAGGTCATTCATTATAAAGCATTCAAAGAAATCTAATTAGTTGCATTCATATGGTAAATGCAAATATTTATAGACTCACCTTAGGAGGGAAAACTATATTAGATATAGGCCCTTTTGGGATATTTAGGAAGCACTCAAATTATTTTGAATTTTTTGAGGATAACTTAGCTATCCCCCCTTCTCAATTTCCCCCTTGTATTTGATCTCTATTTGGTTTGTTATGCAGGAACTAGGATTTTTATTTTTTAGGTATTTTACACTATAAAATGTCAAACACAAAAAAATACTAAATCCTCTTATAAAACCACATGTAATCCCATATAAAAAGTAAATCCTCTTATAAAACCACATGTAATCCAATATAAAAATTAGTTTGATAATTAAATAGGATGCAACTAAAGTCAACAAACAAGGTTGTAGTGTGTCCTTATCATCTTGGTGTAGCCTTGTCCCAATATAGTTTGAAATTTTATTTCAGCAATGACATAGTTCAAGGGCCATTACAAGAATTTTTCATCAATACTCAACTGATGAAAATATTTGGGGAGAATTCCTCAATATCATCACAATATGATTCTCTATCCAATTGATCACTTGATTTAGGTGATTTACCATTCAACAATCCATGTCAAGTTCAATTGTTCTATTTGCTTCTTGGGCTTAAGGATATATTTAGCATAAATACCTATTTATTTTGATCTTTAAAACTTATTTATGGCCACAGTCTCTATTTAAAGCCTTTTTAACTCACATACTATTCCTTACAACGTTTTCCTTTCACAATTTCTCCTTGGGTGTTCACTAGCTTTACACTATTTATCACATTAGGCCCTTAAATGGAACTTCTTATCCTATATTTTAATATTACTATGGTTTGGTCTTATATGGTCTTACATAATAACATTACATCTTCTCTTACCACTAGAATTTACCTTACCTCTCAACTCTTCATACAACCCTTACTTCCTACTCACAAGGCTAGTAGCCTTTTTGAAACAATTTCCTTTTTATTAAATAAACAAGGCACTTAATTTGAGGTGAAAATACATTTATAACCTCATTTTAACCCCATTGAGATGTTTTTTTAGTTTCAAACCTTTTATCCTTTATTATCTAGTGCCTCTTTTATAAAAAAAACACCTTTCTTTAGGTCTAATTAAGCCTTTTTTGCCACCTCAATGCTGAAATTTGTACCTATACAGACCATAAAAATATAAAACCAACTTCATCAGTTAGTGCACATGTAATTATACCAAATTATAAATTTTCATAATAAGTGGTCAATTAAAACTCATTTTATAAGAAAAACCCTAAATTTAGGGTTTCTAACATGCAAATAGGGCTGAGGGCCTTAGAAATTCAATATTTAGTGACTGTAACATTTCAAGAAATCAAATTACCTTTAAATTTTCTATCTTAGAGTCCTTTACCTTACTCAACTAGCTAGGATTCCTACTTCCAACATTCTATGCCTCTAACAACTTGAAACACAAGTTTTTTGGCTACTTTTATGAATGTGACAATAGCAGGGGTGCTCTAAATTGTTAAATATTGGATTCACATTAACATTTAATATAACATAAGGATTATTTTAGGTATATTTACTATCTTTACACCCTTTCCAATAGGTGTAAGCCTTTATATTTGTCCTTATCATGGTTAAGCTTCAACTTCCTCCAATTAACTTAGCACATTTGGTGAATGTGCACAACAAGGTTAGTGAACCATTGCAATTGTATAAACTTTAACTTAGTATTTTTAATATTCCTTATCATGGTTAAACTTTAACTTCCTCTAATTAACTTAGCACATTTGGTGAATGTGCACAACAATTTTAGTGAACCATTACAATTGTATAAACTTTAACTAAGTATTTTTAATCTTCCTTATCATGGTTAAACTTTAACTTCCTCTAATTAACTTAGCACATTTGGTGACTATGCACAACAAGGTTAATGCACCATTGTAATCGTATAACCTTTAACTAAGTATTTTTATACTTGTCTTAATATATTTCAACCCTTAGAATCAATATAAATGTTCTTGATCAAGAGATATACTTACTTTAGATCTAACTGAGCACAATAATCTAACCTTCCACAAGCCTATAGCCACAATAGGGTTTCAATCTCTTTCAAGACCCTTAAAATCATCCAATGGTGTGATAAAGTCCTTGGATTAAGTTTCCAACTATTACAATCATGTTTTCAATTATTCATGAAGCAATAGTATAAAACAAGTTTCTACATTCCCCCTTTTTCATTGATTATGTAAATAACTAGCCATCTACAAGTATGTACTAGTAATAGAGACCTTTTGGCTTATTTTCCAATTTATTTCAATACATTTAATGAGTTCACAGCTTCATTTTGGACACATCTTTAAATTCCATCCATTCAAATGTTCTCTTGACTAAGACAATAATTAAGTCTTTATCTACACTGCAAGAGAACTATATCCATAAAACAAAGTACACACAGTTTAATATCACAGACTTTCTAAAGTTATTTATTGCCTTAAAACTTGTCATCAAGACTTATTCATTTTATATTTATATCAATAACTTATCAAGATATGATCATCCCTCACTTCTAATGTATCACTCTTCCATAACAACTAGAACGAGGTAAACATATATAAATAGGATATACTATAGGTAGGATTTTAGCAGTTTGATTCTAAAGTGATTAAAAAATATATCACATCCAATAATCTTCTAACTTCCATGATAATGTTCACATGTTACTCATGGTTTTCATATGACTCCACTCTCAAAACCAAACCATTATCTTGAGGACTATCTATGACAATAAATGACACTTATTTCCTTTGATTACAAATAGGGGTTCATCGTACTAACTAATTTTAACATTATATCAATAAAGTTTAGGGCTATCATTCACTATTTATCCTTTCAATACTTGTCTATATTTACTCATAGGTTTATCATTTTGAATACATACTATCCTTTCATCTACATATCCATATGTTCTTCCTATCATTAATTGGAACATGCTTGTCTAGTTTCAGACCTGTTGCAATAAAAACACAATGTGATCTTGGCCTTATAGGACTCTCAAACAAAATGAAATATATATCAACACAATACAACATTGTAAACATTATCACACAAAATCATTCAAACTCTATTCAATGGAAAACCAACTATACATTACAGTCCATTATAGACTTATTCAACATTTTTGTGAGCATTCTCTACCATTTTTCATTATTTATCCCCTCTTACTCCTCTATGGGAGATATATTCTCTATACCACACCAACCAACCTATATCTATGTACCATACTCTTTTTTTTAACTCCCATGTTTGTTACCTAGACAGTTAAAAAGCATAACTACTTTTCATCAACCCAACATAGTATGGATGAGGGTTATGAAACCAAAACTTTATTTTTAACTTGATATACATAGGTGAATTAAACACCACTATAACACTTTTTGACCATTAACAATTAATTTTCACTTTTGACCAACTTTGTACCATGCTTTGATCGCTTTAGATTTATTGTAACTATTTGGATTTTCAAATTTTGGTTTTGGAGGGAAAAATCCAAACTCCCTCAAAACTAACTCTTATGATTCCTAGAGACTCAAAATGGACATTAATGACCTTAATGGACCTAATAAGGTCCCTTAAAATCATGGACAACATACTTTGACTTATTTTTGACCTTCATATTGACAAAATAAAAAAAATGGAGTTTCTTATCTTGATGCTCCTACATCATACTCCCTAAGAGGGAGAAAATTTGAGCCTCTAATTTTCTTCCTTGTCTTATAATTTGTTCTTTGGGGGTCCTTCATCCTCATCATGTTGTTATTCCTTTGTTATGGTTTCTTTTTCCTTGACAAACTCTTTCTTTTCTTCCCCTTGGCTTTGTCTAGCCTTCTTATCCATGCATCTTATATCTTCATGAATTAATCTAACTATTGTATCTCCTTGCATGTTGTGCATGCCACTATTTCCACGTCATCTTTATCTCTATCATGCTCATCTACAATCAACTTGTATACATTTATCTTCCTCAGGTGTGATTCATGGCTCCTTTTTTGATCAATCTCACTTGTGGCTTACTTGTCTAGAGTATATTTATTCTTATTCATGTTTTCATCTTATTTGGGCTCTGATGGCATCTTTATCATGTCAATATTTTTCCCTTGCTTATCTATACTTTATTTTTATACCTCTTCTTCAATATTTTTCACATTTGGATGTTTTTTCCTCTCATATTGCTCATTATGCATGAGCAAATCCTTGTTATTTTCTTATTCATCATGGTATAATGTTATTTATCTCATTTTAGACTTACCATGCCCATGCTTATCAAATACAAACTTATCTTTAGTTTGATTCATTGAGTAACTCACCTTTTTGAGTTGCTCTTTCTCCATTATCTTGCTTGTTTGCACAATTTATTATGCCTTACTTTTCTGCTCCTTTCTTGATGTTTCTTGGAGTTATTTATTTCTCTTTGCCTATTTTAATTCATCCATTTTTAACTCTTTGAATGGACTGAACATGTCCTCTATCATCCTCATCTCCTCTTTCAACTTAAATGCATCAACCTCTTTATATTCTTCATCAAATCTTGGTCCACTTTGCTCTTCTTTTATTTATGCAACTTGTTTTCCTTCTCCTTGGACTCCCTCATTTTTTAGAGTCATATTATTCTCCTCATGATACATACATTGTCTTTCAAGAACTCCTTGAGGTGATTCATCCTTAACTTTCCAAGCTATACATTCATCCACCAATGCCATGGTTTTTATGTACAAGAAATCTTCACTATTGCAGTCAAAGTTAAACATACCATCATATATCACACTTGAAAATAATCTTCTTGTCTTATGCATTCATATTATTTCATACATGGTTGTACATTACCTTCACTTAGTTTTCTTGCACCAACTCTCTCATTTTCTTTATTAGCTTGTCATTTTCTTCAACCTTCATGCTTCCTTGGAATTCACTTGTCATGTCATCCTCTTATACTCTTAGCTTGATTTTATCAACCCACTTGCTACCTTGTATCTTCTTAGGCTACCACTTGCCTCTCTTTACATCACTCTCATACCTCTTGAATTTGATTTCTATCATACCAACTTGATTTTCTTTTCCATTTTCCTTTTGTTTCCACATTTGTGTTTGTCTTCCACATGGACTCTTGCTTTTTTTGAACTCTTGTTTGAGGTTCATCTCCTTCTTCTCATCATCTACTTATTTCATCCATTTAGGCCATACATAACCATTCCCATGTTCACATTTTGAGGGTTTTACTTTGTCATTTTTTCTCTCAATCTACATATCAACCTTGCCTTCGTCATGTATGCAATTAAATTCAACATTCAAACACTCATTTACCTCCAATGGCAACTTCTACAAACTTGTCTCTTTATTTATTCTTCATGGATGACCTTCTTGTCTTCTTGTGTGAATTTTATGTATTATTAGTGCACCATCTCCTTGGTTTCCACTTCTATGCATGGTAATGCATCATATAACTCCTCTTTCTCATCATCTTTATCTTGTGGAATGTTCTCAATATTCAACACTTTGTCTTCTTTATGAAGTTATTTCTCTTTGTCATCTTATTTCCATTTGATGGGTAGTGTTCTTGGTAAATTATTCATCCACTTTGAGGCCTCATACTTGGATTTCATCACACTTATTCATACCTAAAAACACAAACTCAAAATCAATGTTAGCATATAAAATGAGAGACCACATAGTCTCTTTGAATGTCTTTGGCATAGGCATTATCCACCTTCTATTATTTTATTCATCTCTATTATTTTGTGATCTCTTTGGCACTTATTTCACCTTATTTTTCTCTTAAATGAGAACTCTCTTCACCAAATTCTCTATCTTGTTGCTCACTTGAAAACATCTTCTTTCTCATGCCTCTTTGGGATGCCTTCTCTCTCTTATTCTCATTCTTCAAGACACTCTTCTTGTGCCTTCTCACAAGTGACTCTATTAGCCAATTAACCTTTTTCCTCATACTTGAGCCACTCCATTGGATTTATTATGCTCTCATGAGCTCAATATTCTCAAATATCTACCCCAATTCTTTTCTTATCTCTGCTACTTCCTTGTCTATATCCATCTTTCCCATTTCTCTTTGCTTTCTTGGCCTATTTAGACCTTATTCTTATCAATTCATTAAATATTTCCTCTTATAAATCTTTTGGGACTTTCCTATTCTTTAGTCCTCTCTCTAGGATCTCCTCATAAATTTATTAACTCTCTTTTGGATTCTCTTATCTTCCTCTTCTCTCTTGGAGCTTCAATGCTCTCTTTTTCTCTCTTTTCTAGTCTTTTCTTGACTAGCTCTTGTCCTTCTCAAAGGAATTTGAGGATACATCTCTACACTCCATCAATATTATTATTATATTTAATGACCTCAATAGATCAGACCTACACTTTCTCTTCTCCCTTAACACACTGCAAGGTTACTTCTCATACATATCTCATAACATTCTATCTTTATCTCAAATCAACAAAATGGAAAGAATTCAAAAACACAATTTTTACCCAAGAATACCTTACTAGCTCTAATACCAAAATTATGTGGATATTTGGGGATAATTACTCAACATCATCACAATCTGATTCTCTATCTAACTTATCACTTGCTTTAGGTGATTTACCATTCAACAATCCACATCAAGTTCACTCTTTCTATTTGCTTCTTGGTCTTAAGGATATCTTTAGCATAAATACCTATTTATTATGATCTTAAAACAATTATTTATGACACAATAACTACTCAATGAATTTTAAACTCACATACTATTCATTACAATGTTTTCCTTTCATAATTCCTCCTTGGGTGTTCACTAGCTTTACACTATGTTTCACATTAGGCCTACAAATGGTAATTATTATCCTATGTTTCAATAGTCTTATTGTTTGGTATTAGATTGGATTACAATATAAAATTCCATATACTATTACCCATGTAATTTAACTTAACTCTTAACTCTTCATTTAACCCTTACTTCCTACTCACAAGGCTAGGAGCCTTTTTGAAATAATTTTTTTTCTTAAACAAACAAGGCCCTTACTTCAAGGTGAAAATGCATTTATAACATCATTTTAACCCCATTGAGATGATTGTTGAGTTTCGATCATTTTATCCTTTCTTATCTAGTGCATCATTTGGAAAAAACCACCTTTCTTGAGGTCTAATTAGGCCTTATTTTCCACCTCAATGCTCAAATTCGTACCTATATGAGCCATAAAACTTTGAAACCAACTTCATCAGTTAGTGCACATGGAATTATACAAAATTAAAATTTTTAATAAAAATATTTATTTTAAAATTTTCATACATCTTGGTAGGGTTAAAATAAGTAGGGAAATGTCATCAAACCTTGGAAAAAGTGTCTTATCTAATCAAACTAGAAGAAGGTTACTTCAAACGGGCTACAAGCCTATAATGCCATTGTGTGCTTAAAAGGTGAAAATGAGATTTGAGGGTTGATTAAGTGATATAGAGAGTTAATACCAGGTGTTATATGACCATTTAATGTCATTCAAGATAAAACTTACTACTCTTGAAACCAAAAAGTGAGGATTGACAATTGGTACCTAGGGGTTGGTTGCTTAAGGAAGACTAGTGAAACTACCAAAAGAGGTGGATGAAGGGTAACATAGCACGAGATGGATAAGAGTTGTAGGTGACCTAAAGGAAGATTAAATTCATAAATAAGTTCTTATAAAATTACAACAAATAAATACATATGTCAAGAGGGTATAAGCCTAAGAGACAAAAAGCAAGTTAGAACTAGAAATAGAATTTTGAAGATCAAGTCTAACAAGATCTAGAGACCAGTTGTTTTGTGTAAAAAATAATGAATTTTAAGAGGAATTATGACTAATGCCCTACATCATCAACATACATAATCAATATAAGTAAAATTTGAGCTAGGTTTGCCTATATTCTTATCAATTTACTATTTATATCTCATTTAAAATTCTATAAATTACTATATTTCACATTCACATTATATAGATATTGTATTCTAAATCAGATTTCAATACTTTACTATTTATAACATTTAATAATTTAAATAAATAAGAAACAAATTAAACTTTATGGTGAACCTATATTTTATTTAGAACACTACTTGCTATTTTCTTGATTTTTGTCTTAAGATTTCATATTTTTTTTATAAAATCCTGATACTAAAAGAAAACAACCTTCAAGTTTGGATCTAAAATTTGAAACCACAAATCAATCTTCTTTGACTTTAGATATTAATTTAAAACTTGAGAAATTAACTTATCATCTTAGATAAATTTCAATACTAAAGCTCTTTATTTTGACTTTGGGTTGAAGTTTGTTGATCTTTATACACAAAATTTTTTAGTTTATTTTCTCTTTATTTTTTACTTTTGTGTCGCTTGTTTTTATAAATTGCATTTTGGCAGTTTTAAAACTACTTAGTGAGTGTAATTATGGGATAAGTGGTTGTCTATTTTATGCACACTTTAGTGTGAAGGCTACTACCCTAATACTCAAGCCATTCTATAACACTAAACACAAAGTTCATTTTCCCCATAATTCATGGTATATTGGAAATCCCTAAGGTCCCTTATTTATACCATAGGAAGCCTATTTTAGATGTTTGACTTATGGTGCATTGGAAATGAGAATATCACCTAGGAAAGTTATTCTCATCATACCCTCAAAGATAGGATAGTGAGATACATGCATGGATTTTCCTATATGGTGATTTGAAATATTGGGTTGACACTATGCACCCACATAATCATTCAAATGATTACCTATATCAACCTTTGTACCTTGATTGTTTGTTTGTATTATATTCATAATGGTATCAATGAGTGACTATTTATTTCATATGCTACATAGGATTATGAAATTGATTGTTACATATTGTATTAATTTTCAACATGACATTCATTATGTTGTTACATATATTCATTTCCAAATTAATCAATAAGTTATACTAAGTAAGGCCCAATCTCATGGAAATCCTATTTAAAATGATTTCACTATTATATCATGCCATTACTCTTATCCAATATATATTTCCAAATATTAAACTAATTATGAACAAGAAGAAGCATATGTTATACATTTTATCAAATATGAAACTTGAAAGGATTATCCATTACTTATTCCACACCTTATTGAAGGGTGCATTATGGTTCTCATTTTAAAACCTAATACTCAAGAAAAACTTGGTGAGATTGATGAAGAAAAAATCATGGAATATATTTATGAACACCCTAAAAAGGTTGAATCACTCTTACATGTTTATAGAGATGAAAAAAATAAAGTTTTTTAAGGTAGCTCTTCCAATGTTGCCACTTCTACTATTACATCCATTCATATTTCTACACCTCGAGCATCATCCTTGGTTTGGTAACATCAATTGGTTTCCAATAAATATTTATTCCTATGCATACTCATGTTAATTATACTCCTCTAATGACCTCTATAAATACTACTCCTGAGCATACAATCCTTGCCTTACAAGTTATCAACTATCTTAGATTGAGAAAACCCTTCTCATGATAACCCTTCCATGGATTTATGTTCCTTGCTACATAACCCTTTGGTGCCTAAAATTTTATCATATCCATTACTAGTTGTATTTTGGATCCTAAAATTCCTTTATATGAAAACAAAGTTAATCCTAAACAACATTTACATGTATTCCATGCAACTTGACTAAACTATGCATATAGTGATAAATTGTTGGAAAAAATCTTTCCAAAAGTTTTTAAAGAATATGCCCTTAGTTTTATGGTCTTACTCTTCAATAAGGAAAGGCTTTAAATCTTTTTTAAAATCAAATTTTAAAACACTTTTCTTTTAACATTGGTGAAAATCTATCATATGCTCAAATTTCAAAGCTCAAATAAGGGTTTAATGAAATAATTAGTGAATATGTTCTAGGATACAAGATTAAGCTAGAAAAATGACAAATAAACTAGATGATAATGAGCTACAAAATACATTCACTCAATATTTCCACTCTAGGAGTCAATTATGTTTGATAAATTCAAATATTTTGATGAGCTATGTCATATAGTCGAATAATATGAAGTCAAATTGATTAATTTGAATAAGTTCAAATATACTTCAAATTCTCCTTCCACTTCAAATGTTAAGTTTCAAAGCAATCCAAATTAAAAGAGAAATCCCAATGAAATAATGAATGAATATAAGATTACAATTAATGTTATCTCACAACCAACACAAAAGCTTCAATCACAAACTCCACCAAGGAGGAAGTTATCAATTTTATAATATCCTCCTCATGTATTATTGTAAAAACTACTTGAATGTAATCAAATCATTCTTCCTCCACCAATGAAAGTAGACAAGTCTAAACCACAATATAAATTTTTTGATAGAAATGCATATTGTGACTACCATTGATATATTGGGCATTCAAAAAACATATGTTTCAATCTCTAGCACAAAATTTAAGATCTCATTGATGATAATATTGTTGATATTGACACACCTATTGAAGAGGCTAATCCACAATAAAATGACAATTCAAAGCTAAACATATGAAAATATCCTTTTCCAAATTATGAAACAAAAAATAAAGATAATTTTAAAATACATTATGCATATAATGCTCATCCTCCTCTTTTTACATATGGGCATCCACTTGATAATATCATTGGTACAATTATAAATAAACACACATCATGTCCTATGATTACATTTGATGAGAGTGAAGTTTCTTTTAATGATTAAGATATACATACACTCTTTATTTAAGCCTTACATAGTGTTATGATATATAATGGATAGGTAAAAAATGTATACACCATAACACTCCTCTACTCTTTTGATTATACAAAGAAAGATTTAAAGGATAGTTCTAGGGTTGTCAAATCATATGATGGTCATATAAAGGATATTGTTGGGAATATAGTGCTACCTTTATAATGGATAGGTAAAAAATGTATACACCATAACACTCCTCTACTCTTTTGATTATACAAAGAAAGATTTAAAGGATAGTTCTAGGGTTGTCAAATCATATGATGGTCATATAAAGGATATTGTTGGGAATATAGTGCTACCTTTATAATTGGGACCTATAATAACACCCACTATATTCTTATTTATATCAAGCACATGGGTCTTGTATATTATAATAAGATGCCCTTAGATATAGAATATTAGATCAATATATTCTAAAATGCATTTCTTAAATATATTCATGATAATCGAGTGGTAAAAATGGCATGCAATATATAATAGTGCCATGATAGACAATGTATCAAGAAAAAATGTATACTCCAAATCACTCCTCTACTCTCTTGGTTATACAAAATAATATTTAAAAGATAATTCTAAAGTTTTCAAAGTATTTGATGGTCATATAAAGGATAATATTGGGCCCATAGTTCTACCTTCATAATTGGGATCTCTCATAGTGCCTACTCTATTATTAGTTCTATCAAGTGCATGGGTCTTGTACATGCTAATAAGATGCCCTTGGATATAAAATATTAGATTAGTATATTCTACAATGCATAAATGTCTCAAATGCATTTATGGTAATCAAGTGGTAAAAATGATAGGTATACAATATGAATATCATTTAGAACTAATGATATTTACTACTCCTATAGAATAGTTGGTTTCCACATACATTAATAAAATGGTAATTAAATAGTCTACATAAATATTCAAGAGCACATTATAGAACCAATTTTTTCCCCTATTTTAAGCATGATCTAGTTACACATGAGCACATTAGACAATTTGTTTCTCCATCTACTTATAAGCATTATACAGTTACACATGAGTATAATTAGGTATTTTAAAATAACATGGTACATTATCCTAAGTAAAAATTGGCACTTAAAAAGAGGTTTTCATCTCTTAAGTCATCACAAGTTATTCAGATAACTTCACCACAAATATAGGCAATTACATCTCCTACTATGTATAAGTATACAAGTTTACACGCATATACGAGTAGTGATTTAGTTGGTTATTTTACATCATATGATACCTATTCAGATTCAAAGGAATTCATAGTTGGAATTTAATATTCACAAGAAGTCACTCCTTCATACAATATAGTTGTGTATACATATGTGAATCCTCTTTATGAGATCCTTGGTTGGACATAGTATCCTATTTCCTCCTAATCCACTGATTGGGACAATTCTCTCAAATAGTTATTTACATAATTTCTTTTATACATAGTTTATTTTATTTTAATTCATTGATACCTATCTTATCCCTTATCTAGTAATTCCTCTAACCCTTGGATATATTTTAAATATGGCCACCTTCCCTATTTATTTTCAAACCAATTCAAACAATCCAAAAAACCCACCTTACAATGCTTTAAATGATCATTATTTAGAGGAATTCCACTTTATTACTATTTCATATATATCATGATATGTATTACTTTACACTTACATGATAATATCTATCTACTCCCACATTCACCATGAGCAAAATAATCTCTTGCCTATTGGGGGCATATTGATTGCCTTCTTTCCATACTACCTTTTAGGCACCTTGTTGCATATTTTTTGAAGCCCTCTCATTTCTTCTAATTTTGAAGCCTTGCTTCTTTGAACCTTTTTAAATATTTTTATGTTAAAATATTTCATAAATTCAAAAAAAAATAAAATATGTAAAAATATTAAAGAATCAAATATTTAAAAAATAAAAAATTCAAATATGAAAAAATATTTTAAAAAAAATCTAATATTTTAAAAATCTAAAAAAAAAAAAAAAAAAAAAAAAATTTAAAATGAGGACCTACAAGAATTTTCAAATGGTTTTGTCCCACTTATTTACATATGTTATTTATTTTATGTCAAGTAGATAGCATGTTTTTAGTTTTCAAGATAAAGTTATTCATGAGGTATATGAGTGTGATATACGAAATATAATTTACATGGTATTTCAATGGTAGGATCCCCTTTTACCCAATAGCCTTGATAAGCTAGGGGAATATATTTGTTCCCCATTAAAAATGAAATAGGTTGTATCTATCCATAAAATTTTCCACCATGTTAAGCTATATATCATACATATGTTTCTTTATTTACTTATACATTTCATTGTGTTACAGGGATATGCTATTTGCTAAAAATGACTTTAATATATATGGTTGATGAAGAATAGTCCCATTTTATCCATGCTTACTTTTTCAAAATTCTTACTTACTACATGATAAGTTAAAACTTGCTTGATTATTATGTGTGGTCATTGGTCTTATGTCTACCACATATTACATGTTCTTTCTTGGATGGCATCATCATGCCATTTACACGTGGCCCTTGGCCTTGTATGTGGCATTTGGGCTTTATGTGTGACATGTGACATTAATTGTATGTTCATTACTTTTTAATATGTTTCCATGATTCATATAATGCTTTACTTCTATTTTTGACTTTAGTGTCGTGATATATATCATGAAGATGCTCTTTATGTGCTTCAATCTAATATCTATCTAACACATGTTACACATATAATTTAATTTTATACTCAATACTGTGATGAAATAAATTTCAAATGTTAATATGATACTATATGATTACATATTTCACATATTTTAAAATTCTTTTTTGAGAATAGGGACTTATAGGCTATGTATCTCATTTCAAAAAAGGGTAATCAAATAGGCTTGTCTTGAGAATTAAATTCTTCATAATCAACAAATTTTAAATTTATGACACTGTACAGTTTTGAGAATTATAATTTGATTAAAAATTTTAAGATGAAATAATGTAATAATAGTGTGCATGCATGCTTTGCTTATGCCCCTATAATTTGATTCAAAATTTTAAGATTATAGGGGCATATGCAAAGCATGCATGCACATTATTATTACATTAATTCATATATACTTGATGTAGATGCATGTGCATGTATAAAATAATTACAAGTTTCAAGTTTCAAAAGTTACATGTTCAATTGGGGTTTCTTATCAATTCAGTATAGATACATGGGGTGTGATATTCATTCATGTTCATGTTTCCACATGGAAATTTAAAATTTCAATATTAAAAAGTTTTAAAGGTGTAAAAGTTTCAAATAGAGTATAGATATGTCTATAGTGGTGTGATTTGTCTCATGTTTCAAATGGGCTACATTATAGTTTAGTAACACTCAACATCTATGGTTTCACTTTAGTGAGCTATATTTGGTAGTTCCACCCTCTTCTCCTACCAAGTTTGAATCTAATGACACTCAACATCTATGGTGTTATATAAAAATCCAAATTTTTTGGTTTAATATTTCAAATATTCTACAAGAGTACTCTATGAGAGTTGGACCATACAATCTTTCTAACTCAGATGATTTCATTAATTTTCAAAGTGTCACTTAATCACTCTCAATTTTTAGTAGGGTCAACATTTATCCAAATGCCTCAATAAGGGGGCACACACCTCCATTTTCAATCTATATGTAAATTATATTGCATACTCCTTTAGGTATATTTTTTACTTACTCTCTTTTCAAATTTCAAGTTTCATATTTTCAATTCTCAAATATGGACAATAATTATTTTCAGTGGCATTGTTGTAAGTTTTGCATTAAAGAATCTTTCACAATCAAGCTTCACATAAAAATAAAAAGTGTGTATACACACTTAGGTTCACATCTCACTTAATCTAATTATTTTACTTTATTACATTGCTATAATGGGGGTTGGGGGGGGGGGGGGGCATGAGGGAATTCAGACACTAAAATTTAATCATTAAGTGATATACAATGTTTATCTTGGCATCCTTACCTTGTTTAGTATATGCACTATTCCATTAAATTTAAATCTCTATGAGAACCTATATTATTCCAAAAATTATCTTTTAAACACATAAAACATCATTCAAACATCCATATTCTACTTAAAAATTCTTGTCAATCAAGTTCTAACAGTCTCTATCATTTTGGGATAAGACTACACTAAGCAGACATGGCCACAACCCAACCTTTTCCACTAGTATGAACTTGTCCCCAATTATCCAATGGTAACATTTTAAATTATAAATATTTCATATTACCCCTCCTACACTTTTATCAAGGTTGATTAATGTAAATATTCCAAAGATTCATTTATATAAGCACATCAAGATCATTTAAAATACATAAAAAAATCACATGGCAATTCTACTTCACATTAAAGAAAAGCAAACCAATATTTCCAATTACAGTTCTTATTTATTCTAATAAACATAGGCCAAGTTTGAAGTTATTTTGTTTTAGGTCAAGTGAATGAATTATAAAAAATTCAAATGTTTTTATTTAGTTGCTTTTTTTAATCACCCAAAAGTAGCATTTGGGTTCTAAGAGTGATACTTGAGACTACCTATCCCTAGCTTATCCCTAGACCTATCCTATAGCATATCATCACACTTACCTAGCTTATGTGTAGGTCACAGGCATCCCTAATCAATCCAAAACTAGTCCTAAACCATCATTGCCTAATCCTTGCCTTTTGTACCTAGTGTTCTACCAATTAGACACTATCACCATAATAAGGACACTAGTGCCATGTGGTGTTAGTGTCCTAAAAATGGCTTTAATACCCTTTTCCCTAACTTTCCTAAATGAATATATTTTTAAAATTAAAAACTTTCTAAGGTTGGCCTAGACATTTTTTATCACTCACACAAGAAATAAAATATTCTAAATACATGAATTTTAACCCTGAATCCACTAGATAGAAATTAGATGCAAAATATACATTCAAACAAGAAACAAGTTGAGAAAAATTGAGGTTATCAATCCATATTCTACCCTACTACATATTATCATCTACAGTAGTCCTGAGCTCAAATTTCCCAAATTTCTAGTCTTAAGCATAATCAAGGCACTGAAGGCTACTATAATACTAGCATCACTTACACTTGCACCAACACTTACATGGGAAGGACTACATTGGGATTGATCCCTCCTCAAAGTATCAATATGTAGGAAACTATATTCATAGTGGGGTATTGAAGATGTCTAACCTATTCTATTAATAAAAAAAAAATTATCTCATTCCCTAGTTGTATGAAAGATAAGGGTTTGCATGATAAATCAATCATTGCAAACACAATACAGGCTTACAAAATTTGTGTGCATAGGAACATAACCTAGAGATCTAGACACAAGTGCACCTAGAAGTTTAGATCACTCTTGCTTATAGGGCATTACTACCAATATCAAGACACTACTACCACTTTACCAATAATATCACTAGTATCTAGGAGGGGTTATGACATAGGGGTCAAATTTAAAACACTCAAATCATCTTTATTAGGTGTTTTCAGCTAAGTTTTTATTTTCACTATTTATTACTATTTTTATAAAAGTAAAATTTATTTAATTCTATAAAAAATTAGTGGATTTATTTCTTACATAGTATTTACCTGATTTAATCTACTTATCTCTTTAATCAAACATAGGACATACTTGATAAGTCCTAAAAGGTTAAAATATTTGGTGAACCTGACTTACTTAAAACATTGATCAAACCCTAACCCTATATGATCTTAGGGTTTGTATCCTTTTTTACTATTTTCATTAGCTACTTTAAGTTTTTTTAATTTTATACATTTTATTTTAATAACTCTATTTCAATTTGTTTACTATATGTCATCTAAAGAAGCTATCTCTCTTCCACTAATAAGAAGTGCTAGACTAGGTGGTAATCCTATAGAGCATATTTAGATTCCTATTATTTGAGCATAAATCATGGATAAGGGACCTATTGTAAATCTTGTTGTTTATCCTTCACACCTTGATTATGTGGAATTCAATAATAATGCATATGAAGATGAACAATATAATTAAGAACAAGATGATACACAAATTGGAAATCAAGGCACTCTCCCTCCACTTAATAATGATAACCTTATTGTCAATAAGGATGAGATCCTATAGAGCTTCAAAGATATAATTTGACAAAACCCCCTTGATAATGCATGAATTTTACAA
Source organism: Torreya grandis (assembly GCA_037957365.1). Lineage (NCBI taxonomy): Eukaryota > Viridiplantae > Streptophyta > Pinopsida > Cupressales > Taxaceae > Torreya > Torreya grandis. The sequence goes on from JARHVA010001808.1 coordinate 1,265,381, forward strand.
TCCATAATGGAAATTAAGAATAAATCAAACAATGGTCAATATTTAACTCCCCCAACTAATAACATTATTACACCTACAGTGGGGCTAACTCATCTATCACAACCTGTAATTATAATTCAATATCCTTCAATGATAATTACACTTCTTGTGACTACTTCCTCCACTCTATATGTACAATCTCTTATGCATGAGGTTCATACTCTGTAGGCTAAGGTGTTACATATCGAGAATGGAGTCACTAGGCCATCACATGCCTTGGATTCTAATGTGATCTTATATACACCTTTGGCACAGCACATATTAGAAACTCCCTTGCTATCTAGATTTATGGAACCTAAACTTAAATTATATGATGGTAAGGGTGACCAAGAGCACCATCTCCAAGCTTTTCAAACATCATATTTGGACTATGTGTCCAATGGTTGGATTATCACAAAGTTATTTCCATGTAGTTTAAATAATAATGACTTACAATGGTTTTATGACTTATGAATCAATCTATCATAGCATTCAATCCTTTTGAAGACATATTTTTATCACACTTCTCCATAAATATCAGTGATAAGATTTCACATGCTCAAATTTCATAGTTGAAACAAAAGTCAAATGAACCTATTACATAATGCATCTTATGCATGACTATATTATATAAATTAAACATCCCCATGGTAGGCAAATAACATCAAGACATATTCAAATAGAATATTTTACCATCATTAAATGAAGCTATCTTATTTAAGAAGTTTCCAACATTCATAGATTTGTGCCACATAGTAAAATAAAGAGAGCTCAAGATTATATCAATGGGAAAATTAAAATATACCAATGGATTAAAATCAACTACTAAGAGTTAAAATAAGCCTCCATACAAGATAAGGGCCACTAACAATCAAAATTCCATAGTTAATGCAACTTCAAAACCATCTTCTCTCTTGGTTTTATCAGTTCCTCAACATTGAGTCTTTACCAACCTTCTAGAATAGCCAACATAGGTTTTACATTAGCTCTTTGAATTTTATGTCTTTCCCTCCCATCAAAGAGATTCATAATATATGGCCTCTTCCAAAAAAATATGATTCTAACACATTTTATGAGTATGGTAGGGTGTATGCAATCATAAATTCATCATGTCTATAAATCAATCCTAACTTAGAGAAGATAGATCATACTTATACTTCCAATTGAGGATACATTAGATAATCAAGAACATGACTAATATGTGGATCCACTAGACCTAACTAGGGGATCTCTTATCATAATAAATAATACTAGGGAGGGTTCTAAAGTTGTTAATCAAACACAATCACATAATAACCCTAACTAAACCCTATGTTTTAATATTAATTAAACTAATAACAAGTAAATTAAAGGTCTAATATGGTGCTCAACAAAGCTTGTAACATAAAGAGGGGGTAATAAACAACAAAAGTGTAGTCATATAAAATGCAAAAAATGGTAACTTGAGTGTAGTTAATGACATTCAACCCCTAGTTCCCTCTTGCTTACTCTAATGATCCTTTTAGGCACCTTTTTGTTGACTCATAGTCATCCATAGGCTTTCAACACCTCATTTCAACTTAGGTAGGACCCTTTTTCCATGCTTACTCCATCCCCAAGGTCTTGTACCCTCTAGATAATAGCATCCAACTTGGACTACAGTGCTAGACCTTAGGGTGTCCCCTTTTTGACACTTTTTTCCAAACACAATTTGAGCCCATATTATCATTTGTCCCTAATTCATCCTCTTCATTGTGTTATCTTAGTGTAATTGCATTTAACCCATGACCAATAGATCCCTATATAATCCCATTCAATGATAATATAAAAAGGGTTAGCAATTATCACTAAGTGAGCAAGAATAAATGCAAGACTAATCAAATAGTCTTCCCTATTCTCTATATATCTAGCCAATACACTTACAAGCTCATTCAAATCCTTACACTAGCCCCTAGTCACCTCAAGCATATCCAGTTTTATCATTTCTTCCATTCTCATAACATAATTTCACTAAGCACTTTCAAAGGGAGAACTACATATGGCTTGATACCTCTTTGAAGTATTGGTATGTAGGTAGTGTGCCCACACATGGGGTGTGAAGCACATCCAATGAATCTTACACATAGTAACCCCCCCTCTTTTTTGAAAGTCTTATTCAAGCTTATTAAAGACTTATAATCATAGATAAATCATATCTATAAGGATTTATATTGATATTTAAGCTTCAAAATTTCACAAGCAGGGTCATATAGGAGTGGCAGATAGAACCTAAAAAGCTTAGTCCTTTGTGACTAGTTTGTATAATAATGGTAGGAATAGGGCTATACCACCAGACCCTAAAGTATCCTATTTCTAGTGCTCTTATCCTTTTACCAAATGAAAGTCAAATCTAGGTTCCTGATACTATCCTAGTCTTACATAATTAAATCAACCTTCATCTCAGTCAGATCAACATAATTCTAGGCTAAGTTATATTTCTCACTATTCACTTGCTATTTTTAGAAAGTATAAACAACAATTAGAATTCTAGGCTAAGTTATATTTCTCTCTATTCACTTGCTATTTTTAGAAAGTATAAACAATAATTAGAATTAACAAATCTATAAGTTAATTATGGTATAATTATTGGCTGATTTATTTGATTTACTTTACTTAGAGTTTTAACTGACTATAAATAAAACCCCCAATTACTCCAAAAATTGTTAAATAATTTGGTGAACCCAAATTACATTGTTTGCATTCAAAAACCCCAAAAACCCTAGGGTAATTTTCCTTCTAATATTTCATATATTTTTTTGATTTTTTTACCTACATAATAAAATCAAAAAATAACATTAAATTTTAAAAATTTGTAGTAATTTTAAAATAATTTTTCTTTCAAACCCTAGTTGATTATACTAGGTCCCAGTAAATTTTTAATCATTTTCTAGATTTTTACTAGCATATTTAAATCAAAAAATCCATTCAAAAATAAAAAAATCAATAGTAATTCTTAAAAATATTTTATTTTTCAATACCCTAGTTGCATTTACTAGAACCCATTAAATCATTAATTTTCCAATAAATTTCTAATTTTTTACTTGCATATCTAACTCATAAATCCACTTTCATTTTCAAAATTTCATAGTATTTTTTCATATAATTATTTATTAAAACCTTAGTTGGCCATACTAGGTCCCATTGCTTCTTGAGGTATCACCTTACATATGTGGAAACTTTGTATCCTTTTTATGCATATTCTAGTTCCTTATTTAGAATATATCCATTTGATCTTTTATAATATCATCCAAGTTGTTTTCCTTATACCACCTAAGTTCCTTATATCTTTTCCTTCGAGATGAAGTGTAAAACTTAGTGGAAATCCTCTTGAATTCACCCAAATTCCTATAACTCAACCATATACCATGGATAAATAACTAACTCAGGTTCCTATTATAGACTCTACACATATAGATTACACTAATTTAAATAAAGATAAATCTGATAATGAGTAGTATAAAAATAATAATGATGATGTACAAATCGATGCTCATGATCTACCACATTGGACTACTGATCCACTTCCACCAATTATTTATAATGAAGTTATCCTCAACAAAGATTTGATCCTACAAAGTTTTCAAGAAAGACTCTAAGACCAACCTCGAGATCATAGTCTTAGCTTTTAATCTATCATGGGAATTAAAAAGGCTAATCAAGTTGAATCTTCTATTCCTTTAGAACAACTAATTAAAAATGACACTATGGGGGAAACTATATCTCAATAACCCCCTATAGTAACCCAACCTTTTTCTTTACCACCAACTATAACTAGTACATCTTTATCTCCTGATGTGGTATCCCTTGTGTAAGAATTAAAATATCTTCAATCCAAGGTGATACATTTTGAGCAAGGTGCCTCTAGACCTACATAGGCTTTGGATTCTTTTGCTCTTCTGCATACACCATTGGCACATCATATTATTTCTACACCTTTGCCATAAGGTTTTGTTTAACCCAAGCTTACTCTATATGATGGCAAGGGTGATCCAAAGATACATTTGAGATATTTTCATGTAGCATGCTTCGACTATGTACCAAATGACTAACTACTTACTAAACTATTTCCATAAAGTTTAAATGATTATGCTTTACAATGGATTTATAGTCTATCGAATCAGTCGATCAATGCATTTAATCCTTTAGCTGACATTTTACTAATCATTTCAGCATTAACATTTGTGATAAGGTTTCATATGCTCAAGTTGCATAATAAAAACAAAGGGCCAATGAGCATCTCACAGATTATGTTCTTTGATATAAGAATATCTTGGCTAAGATGACTAGCCCCATGGTTGATCAAGAGTTAAAGGATCTCTTCTAATAGAGTCTTCTACCAGCTTTGCATGAATTAATTATGTTCAAAATATCCTCTTCCTTCATTGAATTGTGTCATAATCTAAAGGAAAGAGAAGTCAATTAAATTTCAATGGGAAACATCAAGTACACAAGTATCTTAGACATAAAAAAAAAGTAACATCAAATTCCCTAACAAAGTAAAGGTCAATGATAACAAGAGTCAAAATCAACCTATAGTTAATATGTCTTTAGATCCCCCTCAGTGAGTGGTTTTATTAGCACCTCCTTGGAGTACCTTTACCAATCTACCAATTTATCCAACCAGAGTTTTACAATAGATATTGAAATGTAACATCATATATCTTCCTCTTATTCAAGAATTCGACCCAACAAATCCTCATCCATGGTGATATGATCATCATGCATTTTGTGATTTTCATAGGGCACCAAGCCATACAACAAATAGATGCATAAGTTTGAGACACAAGATATATTAATATATGGAAATCATATTGATCTAGCACATTAGCTGAGCCTCCTTAGGCTAAGCCAACACAAGAAAAACATTGAAAATATTTTTAGATCCTTTTCCATAGCATTCCAAAGAGGAGATAGGAGATACATTAGGGGTTCATCATGCATATCATAAACATCCCCCACCAAATACATATCGGGCACCTTCAATTGAGTTCTATCCATTGAACAACATGATTGGTGTATAAAATTTTAGAGTTCCAACTAGACCTTCCATCTCCTTCTCCAAGCAGGAGATCATTGAGGATGATATGAATTATCATGCACTCTTTATTAGAGATCACATTCATAATCATCTTATTCATAGTGTTCTCATAGACAATGGATCTAGTGTGAAAATGTGCACTATGATATTATTACAACATTTGGGATATTCAAAGTGGGATATTACACTAACATACATAGTTTTAGATTATGGTAAAAGTAGGTTTTTGAAGGGACCCCAAAACCCTTTAATATAATCAAGAAAGATAAAGCATTAACAACCACCAGGACAAGCAGTCTTGAAACCTACTATAGAGTAGCATCAAAATTAGGTTTTACAGGGACCTAAAACCACAAACATAGTCCAATAAAAGTACCCAAGTTTTACAAGGACTTGAAACCTCAAATAACTTACAACATAGGGTAAAGAATGCTAAAAAATATATATCTTTAACATTCTACCCTAGCCTACAATGCAGGTTGCCATTGCAATAACGACACACAAGCATTTATCGGGACATTAAAATTTTGCAAAATACCTTTGGTTTCTCTATCCATTTGATTTGGTAGAAACACCGTCAGATCTAGTAATAATGATGGCTATAACCATGTTGAAAAAAAGGTCATACTCCACCACACCCTCAAACCCTAAAATCACACTGCCCACAGCCCTAGCATCCTTACACTAATAGATGCCCCTTGTTAAACACCAGAACTGCATTGTTCAGCTAGTTCCATGCCCCACTTTTGGGATCCATGTTCTACACCTTGATTATGTTTCATAACTTCAATAGCCACCTCTAGATTATGACATCATTGTCCATGTATATCCCACCATATTTATACAAAATCATGAGGTGTAGGATGTTTGACAAGTTCTGAGCAAAGGAAAATTCCCCTGGGTCCATTTTCCTAGCCATCATCTCCCACAGCCACAACTCCATAGGGGTGGCCTAATAAAAAAAAACTTATTCTTGCACCCTGCACCCTGCAGCAGAGCCCTGCACCCTGCGGTGGCACCCTATACCATACGCCCTACGGCAGCACCCTGCAGTGGTGTCCTGCACCCTACACACTTAGTTATTAGTGGATTTAATGTGCATATACAAAGTTCTATGGGTGATATTTTACTTCCTCTATAGGTGGGTCCAAAACATGTGGACACACCATTCACTATCATTCCCAGTGTAAGAGTTTTTGAATGTTACTTGGTTGACCATGGATTAAAAAAAATTGAGTAGTACCTTTTATAGTTCATATAAGCATGAAATTAATTCATGATAATTAGGTTATTATAGTTTGTGGAGTTTCATATTAGTTACCACTCCCCACTTTAGATCCATCTTCTACTTTGTCATTACCAGTTTTAGTTCAATCACCAGTTTGTGTTTAGCCACTAGTTTTAGTTGCTCCACCAGTTCTATTTCTTCCTTCAATTTTTATCCAGACATAGTTGAGGCATCCTTAACCAACACAAAGAGTTCATACACATCTACAAATTTAGGATTATAAACAACTTCTAGATATAATGTTCACACCTAGGGTAGATCATTGAGATCTCATGCATCTACTCATAGAGCACATGATCAGAGAGCTTATCCTACTACCAGATGAGTCCCTAAGATCCCTATAGTTTCATCCACTTATTAGATTTATAGGGGGACCCCATACTCAGATTTTACATAAAATATCCTAGAGCATTTACATTAAATACAATTTTTAGATCCATAGTCTCAGTATCTCCATTGTGTTTCATGATCATGCATGATTCCTCTCCTTGATACAAGACACCGTAATAGTGAGTATCCCATGAGACTCATTGGTTAGTATCATCTCTTCCCATTATTTCTTGTACATAGTTTATTATGCTTGATTATACATAGCTCAAATATTTCAAAATATAAAAACATTTAAATAATTCAAAAACACCAAAAGCATTTTGATTGTATGCATCATCCATGCTTTACATTTATACCATCATGATAGAATTACATTTGTTATTCTATGCTATTGTTTAGTGATTTATATACATTACCATGCTCCACTTGATCTTTTTTAAGTGCATGCAATGACATCAAACACTTTGATTGCTTCACTCTACCCATTAAGGGGGAATCCTACTTCTACATCGAGACATACATCAATATACATACCCACTGGGGGCATCTTCTATATGACTACACCATCCAGGTCATGTCATTCCTACACCATACACTCTAGTTATCATGTTGATGTACATTAATAACTAGCTTACATAGATTACTCTATTGACACTCACTACTATATAGCACTTGTATATTTTTTATCATATACCTAGTCTTGTACTAACATATTTTGCATACATTTACTTCTTACTTTGTTTAGTTGGATATGATTTGTATTTCTAGTTCTTACATAATTTCTTTTCTTGCTTAGCATTAGCTTGATGTGATTGCATTTATTATTTCTTATTTGTCTCCTATATGTGCCTTAGGACATTTACCAATGTTCTTTGCTTATATTTATGTGTGTGCCTTAGGACATTTTTCCAATGTTCTTTGCATGTACTCTTCTATGTGATTGTGGTCCTTGTGCCAACCATTACTTGTTTTAGTTATATGTGTATATGGCATTTGAACATGCATTGTATGCTTGATTTCTAGTTTGAGTGACGTGTGCCCATATCCCTTGTTTGCTTGGCCCTTTGGCCATCCTTGTATGCTTCTTATTTCTTGCCTTATTTTCTTATTACTTGTTTGCTTCTTATTATTTACAATGCCATGATCCACATCATGAATTTATATTAATTTTTGGATGACATGATGGACATCATGTTCCATCCCTCTAACTAACAACTAAAAACTAATTAGACTTATCATTCTAGTTATAGTCCAATACATTGCATTACATTGTTATATCTATCTAGGCATACCCATATTGATCTAACAATCTCTCAATACAAACCATGTTATATCTTGAGATATCTTGTTGATTATCATTGTTACATCATGTATGTTTATAGCATAACACATTTGCAAGAATATTTCTTCTGAGGGTAGTCATTGTAGGGTCTTTATTCCTACCCTCAAAAGAGGGGGAAAAAAATAGGGGTTTTATCATAGAGATTAAAACTCCTTACAGTCAAACTCCAACTTTTATAACAACTCAATACAACAATTAGAGGTCAAACTAGGTAGAAAAAATAAAAAAAAATAGTGATGATTCTAGCACAATTTTCATTTTTAGCAAAGGATAATAACACCAAACATGGACACTAGTTTGTCTTATTTTTGGTGCTCCTATCCAAACAATAGAAAAACAAAATTTTCTAAAAGTAGGTATAAAAGTAGGTTCAGCTATAGTTTTGCACATTCAAACCAGATTATAATCAGTAGTTTTCAATACACTTTTTCTTAGAGAATCTAGATATAGGGGGAATCATGCATGGCATGATTGTTCTCACTTCTAGTTTTAGATACGATAGTTGTTATAACTTCTAGATCAGAATCCATATTTTAGACACTAGTGATTGGAGGCAATGTGCAGACACATTTGTTTTCTTTTCTTTCTAATTTTAGTATTACCCAAGCATTCTCAACAGTTGCATGCCTTATTCCATCTGGAGGTGGTTGGCATCATTTTTTAGTGGCTATTATATAAGCCTAATCTCCACATTCCCAAGTTCTCAATTGGCTTCCATATATGCCTAGTTTTCAATTTTGAAGTGGCTTTCATATAATCCTAATTTCCATCTTCTGAAGTGGCCAAGAGTGGCCTAGTTTCTAGCATACATTTAGCTATCCATGCCAACATTGTCATATTATAGAAAAGTAACTAGTTAAAAATAGAGATCTAGTCTCCATAGCATAACCTATAGTATGCACTATAGAGAACAATAACAAAGCACCACTATAGTTTGATTCAGAGTGGGATAGCCCACATGTCATATTATCAACACTACAAAATAGGAGGTTAATCACATTGCCTTCTACTCATTAACAAGATCCACATATCTTACATAAATAACCACATCAACCCTTTTATAACTATCATTATATCTATGGATATAGAGATAATGATTATTATGGACTCAAGGATTGCATTAATAGATGTGTTGATAATGGAATCATAAAATTCACATAGGGGACACCTAGATCTCCTCTATCAAGAACCATAGACCTCATTTCTCCATGATTGAGTCATCCCAAGACATTCCTTCACAAGAATCCTTAATTACTCATCATGAGACTAATGTTGTTTCTAGGATAGAGCCTCATAGGAAATATCCTATCCCACCTACTTAGAAGGTTTGGAGACTAGTATCATGAGATTAGCCTATATATAGCACTGTATTTCAAGTACATAGTACAATTCCATATACATATCCAACATAGTCATAGGCACCACAATAGAGTATCACTCTAGAGAGATTTTCACTACAACATAGTTTTCAAGGTCTTATCTCATGTAACAACGTGTTATGGTTAAGATTAGAGGAACCTGCATTATAGATAACCAATCTAGAGAGATATTTACTATACTTGAGTTTTAGAGACCTATTTCATGTAGTAACCCACTATGATTGATATTATATGAGTCATTATCATAGGTCTCAACTTCATATCAATCTATTGCTCAGTCATATGCATCACAATAGAAGCCATAGGGTTTTATTTCATGCAACAATCCATTATGATTAAGGATAGATGAGCTTTATTCATAACACATAGTTTTAGTTGCACATCTAGTAAGGTTACATTTGGTAGAGTCTCCATGCACAACTACATTTAGTTCATAATAGATAATATCATATACAATGTATGTTCATACACAACATGAGCAGTATGGTCTCTTGTTCAGTTGGCCATCAGGGTTCAGATAATGATATGACACACAATCATACCAGTATTAGCTCATAGCTTCACTTCATGGGGAAAAAATGGAGCCAAAGGACTAGCCTTTGTATTCATTAGCTACCTACTCAAAGGGATTATACACATAGTCCAAACATTCATTAACACATGCATGACTACATAGATTCACTTAACGGGCAACAATGGATCCAAAGGGCCAACCTTTGCATTCTTGAGCCACTCTTAGTGAAGTGATATGCATAGAATGTTATCTTAATTCCCCTTCTACTAATAACTAACATCCCTAGCCAAACAAAATTATCCAAATCTTGACTTTACCAATATCCTATTTTTCTAATCTTAAACCAATTCACTTTATCAAAATAATGTACCAATTACAAAACCAACAAATTTTTTGCTCACAATAATTACAAATCAAACCTAACATCGCACTTGAACATATCATGAACAATCAAATCACATCCAAAATAACATTTACCAAACATATGTAACCTCAACATCAATGTCAAAATAGCTATTCTACATCAATCATTTGAAAACTAATATACCAATATATTCCAAAATCCATAACATAATATGCATGAGTTGAAATCAAAACCAGTATCCATAAATATATATATATATATATATATATATATATATATAATAAATTTTAAAAAAACATATACATCACATCAAATATAATAAATCATGTATGGGAATCAATCCCTCAATCTTAGTCTCACTCTCTCCTTCAGTACTAGTCACATAATCCAACCTAACACTCGATGACCCCACACCTCCTTGAGCTATCACATGCCTCTTACAATGACTCTCACTCTAATAGCCAACATTGTTCCTCGTCAAAGTCATCATATTGCCACTAAAAATTTCTATACTCATCTATAATCCTCATACTCATCGATATAAAATTAGGTAGGGGCATCTTATGCTTATCCATCTCATCCCTCAACTCATCTCTCTCTCTCCCACTACCCTAACATATGAATTTGTCACTATAGAAACCCTATCAAAAAATGAGTATGAAATCTATCTATAATTGTTACTTGCTCTATCAATCCCTCCTCCACCACATCATTAGGTACATGCCATGTGAGATCTTAGAGTTTTAACTCAATGATGGTCTCCTAATAATCATTATCTCCACTTTTGTCCCTACCTAATGCTTCATCCTGAGCACCTCCCACTCCACCTACACATAAAATACAATGCTATATTATATATACACTTTAAAATTAAAATAAAGCACAAATTTTTATATAATTTAAATATAATCATTGTTTACCTCTCATCATTAGGATCGGCTCAAGATCCTCATACCCAAGGGCATCTCCTCCATCAACAAGATATAATGGAGCCTAGTGATGCCTCACCTACCATGCAATGCATGCATATGTATATCCAACATCATCTACATCAAAATATCTATAGCCATAACTTACGCATCTAAAGGTAATGGTGCTAGCTTAGCCTCAGTAGGCCTTGCATGAGCTCCTACCCTCATTAATGCCTATGCACTCCTCACCCACACCCATGCTATTGGGGACACATCCTATGGTACCCTAAACCATCTGAAATCACTTGCACACTCCAACCTAGAAATCATATATCCAATAATTGACCCTCATATACTACAACTACACTCCATCCTCCACCCACTCAAGAAATCCTCTCTAAGGCCTCCATATGATATTATGAGCCACCAATCTATCTAAAACTCATCTATAATGATCCATCCTAGGAGATTGAGTAGCCAATGTACTCATTCACCACTCCCCAAATTATCATGGAGGTGCCCACTCTAGCCTAAGTAATCCAATAGGTCACACAATTGCTATGTGCTCATAAGTCTAATAATGCAATAAGGTAGTTGAACTCACACCACCACTAAATTCCTCCTATGTAAACTTGTAAATATCCCTATATAGATTGGAAAACATATTCCTACCCCATGAGAACATAGTGCCATATACCTCCACACTACCCATAATCCTATGCATCTTATATGCAATCAACACTCTACTCCCATCCACAACAACAAATGAGGATAACAAAATAGATAACCGCTTCTATAATCACAAAACACTAGACTACATAATAACTAATAATAATACATCACTGTCACTTTCTCTCTAATGTATACTTGAGGGAAAACCAGTAAAATATAAGGACACATAATCAATAGCATCGACACCCATGTCATCCTATAATGTCACATGTTGTCCACTAACCAACAAATGTAAAATATGATACACATCCTCCAAACTCATATTAATCTCCCCTATAAAAAGATAAAAAGCACAAGTATCTACATTCCACCCCTCAAATAAGGTGGTAATCAGATATCCACCTATTCAGATTCAGTATAAGGGGCATCCATTTTAAGGATTCTTTATTTCTCTAGGCACTATTTAGCTCTTCATCTACTTCCCTAGCTAGGAAGTGAGTTGGACCCTTTTGCATCACATTCATCTCCATGTAAGTAGGTCTAGGTACGCATTTTATTTTCTTTATTTTACTCTAGTACTTCATTTCATTGTAACACTAGAATAAAAGGTGGGAAAATGTATACACCCTAAATTGGTCAAACAACCACACATATCATGTATTTTCATAGTCCTTTAATAGGAAAATCTGATTAGAGAATATGATCCTTGTTCACATTAGCCATGTCTTTTGTTTTTACTTATCTTGGTATTTTTCCATGCTTGAGTCACCCTTTTGCTTATTCCCAATCATCTCGATCTTTTCAAATAGTCATTCCACCTCAACTAGGTCAGATTTCCCATGATAATTCCATCCCCCTAGGTCTCGAGCCTATAAGATAGGACTGTTGGGATTGGACTATAGTGTTGGACCCTAGGGTGTCCATTTCTAGTTCTCTTATCCAATGGCATTTTAAACCCCCAATAGTCAAGTTTCTTCATTGAATGAGTCCCAAGCCCTTCTTAGCTTTATCCTTAAGTTTTGTTTATCTTTATAATGTCTTCCAAATGTAAATAAAGTTCCCAAATTCAAAATAAAGAGTCTCTTATATAAAGGACTTCACAAGGCACTTTATATCTAGAACTTAATACTTTGGCACATTACATAATTAGAATTTAGTTAATAGTATAGCTCAACATTCTGCATCACACTTAGTTTTACATGCTTGATCAAGGAAGTGCCTAAGTGAAAGCTCATTCTTACATATACCATATGCATTGATTATGCACATTCCCTAAGGGAGAAATACATTTTATATAAGACCCTATCTTGAAGGTTAATATAGGTAATGATCAGGACAACAGGGATTCTAGATCATGTGATCATACTTCACCTAACCCAATGTTTCCCCCTTTGTTTTTGATGTATTTGTTGTTTTGTATGTGTAGATATACTTAGGGTTTTGAATATTAAAACAATTTGACAAGGATCTCTATCAACATTTAGCATCTAATTTTTCATAGGTAGGATTGCATGAGGACAATGAACAAAACCTAGAAACCTTAGGTCTCTATGAGCAGTTTGGATAATAGCAACAAAAAGGGATAACAACACTAGACCCTAGGGTGTCTTATTTTGGTGGTCATGTCCTTTCAATGAATAAAATCTAGTTCTAGGTTCTTGACATCTTCCTAATCTTGCACAATAATTTTCAACCCCTAAATCACTAATTATAGCCTATTTTTCCAAATAAGTTTACTTCTTTATCTATGTAATTAATTTGATTAAATTAATATAAATATATATTTTACTTTATTTAATTATATTTTCCCCCTTGACTCCAGACCCTTTATTATTTATGAACTACAGCTAATTTCCCAAAAATAATAAAATAGTATGTTAAAAAGATAATTCTGAATGATACTAAGTTGACACAATCAACTTAATATGCTTAGGAAGAAGGTGAATCAGTCTATAAGAGACTGTGTCGATAGATATGATAGTGTTTTGAAAATAGAAAAACATTTACAATGTACTTTAAAGTAAGAAGTGAAAAGAAACACACAATCAATTGGGTAATGAGATTGATCTAATTGATTCATAAATCACAAAACCTTGCACCAATGCTAGCCAATACAAGTTTTTATAATATAACGTATAATGAACAAAGAGAAATTAGTCAATTGAAAATCAAATTCTAACTAAGTGTTCATCCTAAATGTTGTTATATTATTAGAGTGTTATTTTAAGTGTGATAGGGAAGTTGTATAAAAGTATGGAATTAAAAATCAATATATGGATGGTTTTAGGATGTTTAGGCTGAAAGGGATGTATGTTCGCAATGGTGCTAGCTTGGTATTAGGGCCTACCACCTCACTTCACAATCTTAATGTGATATGGGTGTCAAGTGCTTAGCCAATGTATACCATTAACCATGTATTTATACTTAACCAAACAACCAAGTCAGCTTCCCCCTTGATGATGAAATCCACATAGGTAAGCCTTGGGTAGATAATTGTTTAAATGCACTTTAAGATTATGTGATTTGATAGTGTTTGAAAGAAAGAGAAAATAGTGCAACTAAATGGTATATTGAAAAACCACCTAATTATACAATGTGATATATTGTAAGTATGCAAACAAATTAAAGTGGAAGTGTGAAGTAATTACTAGCATATATATTAATTTCTAATTTGAAACATAGTATAGTGTCAGTTTAGATGATAGTGTATGCAGACATTACAAAATAGAGTCGATAATATTATTATTGTACTGCTAAGTCAAGGATATTTAAGAACGATGTTAGTAGGGTCAACCTAGTCTTTCAGATAGAAGATAGAATATAGAACTATGTCGATCAAATTGACCTAGTTTTTTGTATGAGGGTAGTTTTAAAGACTATAAAATGTGCAAAATAGAATTGTAAGAAGTAACTGAAATGAAAGAGAAAGACAGAAAGGAACCTTGGTGGGTTAGAATATGTAGAAGAATGTGAGATTATTATTGATGTGCCTTGAATGTTACTTGAAAATTCTGCCAACTATTTTGACTAGGTCGACCTAGTTATGTAATTCCCTATTTTCTAAATCCTATTAATAATATTATACCAACCTGGTCAACCTAGTATGTTTTATAGAAACTTTCTAGACTACTATTCCAGTTTGGTCAACCTAGTATGTTTTTTAGAAATTTTAAGAGTATTGTGTCTACCTGTTCAACCTAGTAGCCTATATATGATGAAGACCTACATAAATAGAATAAAGTCATTTTTGATAGAACTATGTGTTAAACTTGTGTACAATAGTTAGAAACGATATCATCCCTATCAACCTAGTATTGTAAATATATAAAAATAATAAATAAAATGATAGAAAATAAAAAACATGAAATAAAACCTACAAGGGTTACATCCATGTTAGGTTCACTAGAATGTATGAAATTAGAAATGCATCATGTCTATAAATCAATCCTAACTTAGAGAAGATAGATCATAGTTACACTTCCAATTGGGGATACAATTGATAATTGGGAACATGATGAATATGTGGATCTGATAGACCCAATTAGGGGATCTCAAATCATAATAAATAATACTAGGGAGGTTTTTAAAGCCTATAATCAATCACAATAATGCAATGACCCTAATTAATCCCTATGTTTTTATATTCACTATACTAATAAAAAGTAAAGTAAAGGTCTAACATAGTGCTCACCAAATCTTGTGGCAAAAAGTGGAAGTAATAAACAATAAAATTAAACATACATAGAAGACATATACTCACATCAATGTATAGGAATCCTAATGCATGGAAGAGAAATAAAAATACATATCTATCTACTCTTACAAAAGAGGAACAAAGTTAGGAATACTTACCCGTGAAACTAAACTCACTAAGCCTCAATCTCTCCCTTGGCCAAGGTAATTTGCAAGAGGTTGTTGTGGTATGTGAGGATGGAAAGAATAAATAATCTCTAGGATACACTACATATCAATGCATCCAAAATACTTCTCCAGAAGACAAGATCTATATCTCTAAAGAAAGTATGAAACCCTAAACTTGATCCTCAAGTAGTATGGTGGATAAGCAGATGCATAATAGATATTACTTGTTCTTTTCTTCTCTAAATAATGGTTAAATGATCATTTATATATAGGTAGATTTAACCCTAAGCCCTTCCAAAAGTTTTAACTAACAGGGTCGACCTAAAATTGTAATTTACAAGAAGCTCACTAGATAATGAACTAAGCTGGTCATGGTGTCAGACTTAGTTCTTAGTAAGTTGTAAATAAAAATATAGGGTTGACCCTACCAAAATTGTTATGTAAACTATCAACAAGGGTTTTAGGTTAGGGAAATGGCTAATGAAGGTGGAAAATGATTGAAGGAGTGTGCAAAAGAGGAAATCAAACTTAGGGAAATGGTTTTTAGGAGACAAGTGTGTAGATAACAAGTGGTAAAAGGGACAACAATCCTTCAAAGAACTAATAGTTTACCCACCCCTTTCTTGGTGCACCTCTTAGGGTGTGCACTAAAAGATATTGAGACTCAATAGGTTCTTACAAGATAGAGAGCATCAACAATTGATAAAACTTTGAAAATATTACCTGTATACATAGGGCACCTGGCCATACAACAAATAAATACATAAGCCTAAAACATAAGATTCAAGATTTGATTAAGGCTAACATTATCAATGTGGACACACTCATAAAGGCACCAAAGGTATAGAAAACAAAAGATAAGGCATTAAATATATTCTCATATCCATTTCCAAATCACACAATGAATGAGGTAGGGATCACTTTAAGTGTTCAATACACATATCAGGCACATCCACCACTAGCTTCATATCATACTATTATAAAAGAGGCACACCCATTACACAATATCATTGGTATGTACCATACCATAGTTCTATCTAGATCACTCAACACCTTCTTAGACTAGGAGATTGTTGATGATGATATATATTTACATGCACTCTTTATATGAGCCTACATAGTTCATCATCCTATCTAGAGTGTTATGGTTGATAATGGGCCAAGAATTAGCATGTGCATTATGACACTTTTATATCATGTTGGGTATTTAGTGTAGGATATATTCCCCATAGACATAGTTATCAAGTATTTTAGTTGTCATGTTTAGAGATTGATTGGGGAGATTTTTCTTCTATTATAGGTTGTTCTAACACATGCGGTTGTTTAGTTCTTAGTAGTACCTAATGCAAGCATGTTTGATATGTTATTAGGTAGGTCATGGGTACAATAGCTATAAACCATCCCATCCATAGTGTACATATGCCTAAATATATACATGAAAATTAGTTATCAAAGGTTAGGGTCTTCCCTATGAGTATCCTCTACCTATTCCATAGGTAGTTACATCATAGTTACCAACACAATTACTAGTTACAATTACAAAATAGTTACTATATATAAAATAATTATTAGTCACAATTTAGATCATGGTTCCTATTGATACAACATAGATTTCATTAGAGTCAATATTTTAGGTGAGTTCTACTCCTACAATATCGACACATATGCATAATCTCCCATAGAGACCATTATTATAGAGACCCATGTGTCAAAGATGCATTATAGATTCTAGAGGGCCTTCTTCCAATCACCTTTTATTGAGATTCATGATATTAGATTTTTAGGGTTATTAGCGTAAGGAACCTATGTCACCCATAGCTTCTTCTACCATATGGATTCTTAAGACCCCTATAGTTCAAAAGACACCACATTTAGTGGCATACATTCCTATCACCACTACATAGGTAGATACATATACAAATATAGATCACTCATTATATTATATTATGGGACCATAGTTTCCATTTCACACAACATGCATAAACACAATTCCCTTATTTGATATAGGTCACAGTAATAGTGAGTCTCCCATGAGACTCATTAATTAGTATGTTTCTCCCTAATTGTACATAGTCTCATTCACTCTTGCTCATTGTATATAGTTTCATTTTAATTTTCATTGTACATAGATTATATCCAAAAAATACATAAACAATATAACATGTTGAAAACACAAAAACATTTAAATATTACTCAAAAAACATAAACTGTATATATTTTATACATTGTTATGTTTACATTTATTATATTTTCTAGAGATACATATGATAGTTATCTTAGTATAGCCAAATTTATCATACATAAATGCTTCACTTATTCTTGTTGAGTGCTTGAAACTTTCTTATAGGACTCAGGTCCAATACACTGATCTAGAATTGTTATTATCTACCCACTGGGGGCATATACATTGATACATGTGTCTTCAGTTGACACATTCACCCACTTGGGGGAACCTAATACAAAGTTTTGATTATAGGTTTTATCCTTTTATACTATACATTCCAATTTTAGCATTGTTATATCATGATATTAATCATTCTATAGTTACTCATATTTATTTCTAGCTATAACTACTTTGACTAAGTATATGTACATCTTGACTCTTACACAAATTTTTATTACATATTCCGGCATACTTTAGTTTCTATCTTACCTAGTTTATAATTTATTGTATTTATATGCTTCTTCTATTTGAGGGAATTTTAATATGCCATTATTCTTTGGCTTTATGCCACTTCTATTTATAATATGTATTATTTGGACATGTTCCTATGTCCTTATGTGTGCCTTTCCCAATTGTGTATGTGGTAATTTTTGCATGTCCTTCTATGTGTCTCTAATCCAACTTGTGTGTTGCTTATATATGTGAACATTTGAACATGTCCTTGTATGTCTTATTTTCTCACATTTAGTGACATGTGCGCATGTCCCTTGTATTATATCCCATTAGCCTAATTTACATGCCTCGTGTGTTTTGTATGTATGATTTCTTGTATGCATCATGGCCATGAAATTTGTATTTACTTATTACACACATCATTTTTGTATTCTATGAGGGACCTCATGCATCTACCCTTCCTAATTGGGTGTCACGATGGACATCATGACCCATCCCCTAGGTGGTTACTCAATTTTACTTAGATTTGTTATTATATACATTGATTACATCTATCTTGACATCCTTATAAAATGTTGTACATGACATACATCTTACATTACATATTTATGTTCATATTATCTTACATTTTGATGTTATGTATACACATTATATTGGATTACCATGTAGTTATGATATGTAATCTAGTTAATACACATTTTATAGATATTTTTGTTTTGAGTATAGTTCTTACAAATGTTCAACAACTCCCATTAAAAGAAGGGGAATTCACAAGGGTTTGTTATAGATACCAGGTTCCTATATTACATTCATAATACATTTTTTAGCACATAAGCTCAGTTACAAAAAATTAGACATAGGTAAACATAATGGGAAAATAGTGACTAAAAAAGTAGTACAGTTTTACATAACTCATACCACAAGGATTTAAGAGCCCAAATGGGGGCACTAACACCACATGAAACTACTTTCCAAGATATGGCACTACTATCCAGTAGCCTCAATTTTAGAATAAACCATATTAGATAGAATAGTACAAGTATAGTATAGGTTTGCATAAAATTATTTACAAGTTTATTAGTTATACTCTATTTTGCTTAGATTCATACTAGTTCAAATCAAACTCATATCAGTATGATCATATTAGGGGCATAATACATGGCATTACCATTCTCATATTTGATTTACATACTTAGATATAGTTTATTACATCTCGGTCCAAAATCCATATGCTCAGATATCAAATCTGGGGGCATGTATGTACCAAATTACTTTAATATGCTCAATTACACACCATTTGATTAAAAGGAATGATAAATTCTATGTCATTATCTATGCTATATACACCTAACATCATATTCCAAGTTTTCATTAGTTTCATACCTTACTCCATATATAGTGGTTGGCATTACTGAGTGACTTAGAGCCTCCTAATATACTCAAGTGGATGTAAAGCCAACATATGTAGCTAGATATACTCAATTATACATTTCTATTACTTTGCACGATTTATTTTTAGATGCATCTACTACACATGGGTGGGAAATGATGGATTCATATCCTACTTGAGTTTTTGAGCACCCACATGAGAGGGTTGGACACACTATTAGTCCAATCCAAGTTATTCATAGGTCATAGTACACTAAGCAAGGGAGGGTTATGATGGATTCAAAACTATATTGAGTTATTGAGGTACTCACACATGAGTATTGATCAAGTTATTAGCTTAGTACAAGTTATTCACTAATTGATCACTATATACACACACATAGAGGTTGTCACCAAGTTCATATATTGGTTTGCATATCAGTGAGGTGTATTCATTCCTTTCCTTTTTAATCAATTTTATTTATTTATTCAATGTAGTCTTTTTGTTTTTATATCTCTTAAGTAAGGACTGATTTATGTACATTTCATTTGTAAGACATACATGGGAGCATGTTTCACATACAAAAACCCAACTTAACATACTTAGATCCAACTTCACTGGCTTTACTCCCTAATTAAGTCCAAGTATGCTTATTTTCCTTTAACCTATTCATTTTACTTTGTTACATTTATAGAATAAATGGGGGGGGGGGGAATGTAATCATCCAAAAGTGGTATTTGAGTGATACTTGATATTACCTATCCCTCACTTAACCATATATTTATCCTCGATCCCATTACCACACTTATCTAGGATTTTTATAGGCCACATGTATCCCTAGTCAATCTAAAAGTAGTCTCAGACCATCATTTCTTGATCTTATCCTTTTGTGCATAATTTTCTACTAGCTAGACACTACTACCATAATAAGGACACTAACACCACATGGAACTAGTGTCCCCAAAATGGAGTTAATTTCCTTTTCCCTAAATTTCTTAAATGAACATCTTTTCAAAAATAAAAGCCTTATAAGGTCAGCCTAGAAATGTTTTATCACTAACACAAGCAATAGAATAGTATAAATACATGAATTTTATCCCTCTATCCACTAGATATAAATCAAATTCAAAATAAATTTCAAGAATAAAACAAGATGATAAAAATTAAATATATCAATCCTTATTTTTCCCTACTTCTACATACTATCATCTACAACAACCATAAGCTCATATTTTATAGATTTATAGTCTCAAAAACATTCAAGGCACTCAAGGTCACTATCATACTAGTATCACTTTATCTTTCACCAAAAAATAGGTGGATAGAAATACATTGGGCTTGATCCCTCCTCAGAGAATTGGTATGTAGGAAACTCTCTTCACAATGGGGTGTTGAGAATGTCTAAACTATCCTACTAATGAACACACTTTTTTAGCTCATGCCCTAGTTATATGGAGGATTAGGTTTTTCACAATAAACCAATCATTATATATATATAATACATGCTTCCAAAATTTGTGCACTTAGGAATAGAACACATAGATCTAAACATAGGTGTACCAGAAATTTGGAGTAGTCTTACATAGAGGACAATACTACCAATATCAGGATACTACCACCACTTTACCAATACTGACACTACTATATAATTATAGTGATATCGTACAATATGGGTTCTAACATAGGGATCAAGTTTATGACACTCAGACCAGCTTCCATCTCAATTTTTAGCACCCATAACATCTATATTAGGTGTATTCTAGCTAAGTCTTTATTTTCACTATTTATTACTATTTTAAGAAAATTCAAATCTAGTAAATTTTGTAACAAATTAGTGGTTATATTTATTGAATATTATTTCCTTAATTTAGTCTACTTATCCCTTTAATCAAACATAGGATGTACTAGTTAAGTCCTAAAATATTAAACCATATTCATGTAGAAAATATCAAGATTCACACACTCACCATAAGAGGGAAGACTACATCAGCATGATACCTTTTTGCGATATGTAGGAAACACTAATATTATGTAGGGTTTTTAGATGATATCTCAACTATTCCCTTTATTTGATTCTCCCCTTTGTATTTGATATTTGTTATGTTTATTATGTAGGAACTAGGGTTTTTATTTTTAGGTCTTCTATGTGGTAAAACAACACACATAGATAATCACTAAACCATCTCAAATAGTTTCATGTACTCCCATATAAAAATTATATGCATAGTCATATAAGATTCAGCCATAGTCAACAAATAAGGTTATAGTGTGGTCTTCTCCTCCTAGTGAAAAATTATCTTAGCATAGTTTGATATTTTAAATTTGGTAATCATATAGTTCAAGGGTTATTATAGTTAGTATTCATGAATAGTCAACATAAATTTAGTTTGAGAATGACTTGTATATCTAATTATCAATTTATTATTTATAAATCATTTAAGATTATATAAGCTAATGTATTTCACATTTATATTATGTAGATATTGTATTTTGAATTAGATTTCATTAGTTTATTTTTATAGCATCTAATTTGTTGAATATAAATTAAAAAGATTAAATAAGTTGTGTGAATTAAAAAATGCAAAAGGAAAATTACTTTAGGTAGCTAGTAGAGTGAATATTTAGGCACAAGACATTAAGATACCAAATTACATGGGATGGTCTTAGAGAATTTATCATAGTGTGATGCAAATCTAGGAAGTTGTTAGTCAAATCTATTTAACGTAACTCAATTAACATTTCTATTAATACAAATTTGTTGCACATTTTGTGGGGTACACATTTAATAATTATAACCACAACGTTGTGACTTGGTCCTATAAGATCCCATTTTACCTCATAAATTAGGTTTTTGATAAGTTAAAGCAATTTTTTTTATATAGACACTATTACTTGGAATTTCATTATTTTTTATGGAATTATTATGTTATATTGTCTTTTTCATTGTAAAGTTATGAAGTATTGACTACTCTTTCAAAATTAATCATTAATGAACCATGAAGAAACATTTACCTAATTATTATCACTTCTTTGTGTCTATTTTCTATGATAATGTCCATGATAGTATTTTTTTACTTGGCCTTGGTATAAATCTTTTTATGTTGAAACTTCAAATTATTAGCTTGTGCCATAATAATGTTTTGAATTATCATCTTCGCATCTAATCCAATAAAATATAGTACTCTCTCTTCACACCTTAAGTGAGAGTGAAGGTTCACTTGTGTAATATGCTGGTAAAATGAGTATTGGTGTTAGGGTAAGCAAAAGTGACATAGACTAAATGGCAGGCACATAATAAATTTACACAATAATCTTTAATAATCTAATGAATGCATAAATAAATCAATTGTGGTGATAATCAAAGTTCACAAGGTTACCTCTTTTTTTTAATCTTTCAAAACTAATAAGATTAATCTCAATTCCTTTTAAATCATGGTATTGATGTGAATTCTCATAGTGGAACATAAATATGGTCACAAATAGGTAATAAAAAGTATCAATTTGCTATCTAGACCTATGTAAAAAAAATTCATCTTGGGATATTTTTGGAATTTATTTATCTCTAGCCACCAATTAATAAATAAAATAAGGCCAAATTAAACCAATAATCTAATTAAATCAAACTATTCTATGAAATCATGAATGTAGGTTTACACTAAAATATAGAAACATGAAGCAAACTAAATTAATTTTGATTTACCCTATGCTAATGTAATATAACCACTCATAATAAAATTGGTGGTGGTGGTGATGGTTTAGCTGAGAATTAGTGATTCAAATACTACTCATTTATTTGGATCAATAAGTTATTCCATTACATGTCCTTTAGCATGAATTCATTCCTTCCTAGTGTCTTAGAGATAAGATATGCATTTAACCAATGTGGATGCAACTTCTAATGTTATCCATTCTTTTCATAGGAATTTTTCATAAAGTAAGACTAAGTCTAAGATTCTAAAGGCCTTGAGATTTTTTCATTTTTCAATCTAATGTTTTAATATGTCTTTGTGCTTGTTGAAGCTTTTCATAGATTCATCCCAAGTTTCCTCTATTTGAAGAATATTTAGTAACCTATCTTGAACTTGATCATCTTCCTCCATATAAAATTACATGAAATTGTCAATAGGTAGCATCCATGTGATGGGAAACACAATTTTGTATCTATAAATGAGTAGAAAGGGTGAAAACTTCAGGTTGCCTTGAATTTTGTTCTATTTGTCCATAGTGCATGCTTCAACAATGTAATTATATTGGTCATTTACTTATGCTCTTCATGATGACATTGACTATGTTATTATTGGGGGATTTAACTCAACCATTACCTCATGGATATTAGTTCAAATAAATATTTAGATATATCTTTTTATCATATGCCCATGCATTAAATTTAAAGGACTAAATTATAGGTTTATAATCACAAACTAGGGACAATAGTACACTAAACATGGTGATAATGTTTTCTTCCATGAAATT
Organism: Torreya grandis; assembly: GCA_037957365.1. Classification (NCBI taxonomy): domain Eukaryota; kingdom Viridiplantae; phylum Streptophyta; class Pinopsida; order Cupressales; family Taxaceae; genus Torreya; species Torreya grandis. The sequence goes on from JARHVA010001808.1 coordinate 1,289,575, forward strand.
AACAATTTTTTTGTTGTACTATTATTTATGGTAGATACTTTTTACTATCATGTGAAATAATTTATGGTAGTCAACACAAAATTATGTCAATTCATGAAGTTTAATAACTCCTACAAAATCAAGTCATTGTTGAGCAAAAGGTTTGCTTTCACTAATTAGTTGCAGTGGTATGGATACATGTTTTTATCTTTTAATGAATGTTTGTAAATCATGACATGTTATTACATGAACATTATCATCCTTAAAGATGGTGGGATAATATTAACCAACCCTTACTATCATGTGAGTTGTGATATCACTAAAAGGGTGTCCACTTCTTAATTTCTCATGAAAACTACTCATCAATTTTTTTGCTTCCTCTTTTATCAAACCCTAAAATTAAATTCCTTCATAGTTTTTATGATATAGGATTCCATTATTGAACATAGAGTGGGATACATTGAGCCTCAATGATATTCTTTGTACATTGTTAAACTTTTTGATAGTCACCATATAACTAGAAATGGATGAATGTATAATACCATCAAAATAAAAAGATTATAAATTGGTTAGGTGGGTCAAACTTACCACATCACCAATTATTAAAAATTATTACCAAGATATTCCCTTCCTTGAACATGTTGCATATATACTAACTCAACCATATATCTATATCGATCTCTACCAAAACAACTGTTGCATAAACCCCTTCAAACTAAGTTAACCTAAGAAAAAATAAAAGAAAAATAATAATTCCAATGAAATTATCTTTTTGGAAGAGGGAACCATCCAATTTATTTAATATGACATATATAATAATTCAAACATATATCTATATTTATTTCTACTAGACAACACATACATAAACCCATTCAATCTATGTTAACCTAAGAAAGGATAAAATAAATATAATAATTTCATTGAAATTATCATTTTTGAAAAGGACACCATCCAATTTATTGAACATGACATATATACTCACTCAAACACATATCTACATTGATTTATACTATACACATCATGCCTTCAATCTATGTTAACCTAAGAAAAAATAAAATAAATAAGGAAGAGGACCTAGTAGTTGTGCACCCTAACTTTGTACCTGTGTGACACTAAAAATGTGCCACATCTATGCCTAAAAATTATACCAATGGATAGATTGAAGAGTAAAATACTTAATTTTTGATTTTTAGTTGTTATGTGTTAGTATGGTATCAACACATTGATTACCATTCAAGGTGTCATTAAAGTACATTTTAAAAGGTGTGATCAATACATGTGTATTGGGGTATCCTATACTTATACCAATAACATTTTATCATATCATTGGATATTGTGCACTACTAATCGATCAAAGTTGTACAATTACATGTAAATTATATACCTATTTTTTATTCTTTTGTAACAAATATTAATTATTTTTTAATATGTATTAAATATTTTGATGTCATGTGTTTTCATCTTCCTTTCAATAATTTTACTAAAATTTCTTTTTGGAAAAGGGCACTGTATAATTTATTATGACATGAATGGTTAAATTAGCTCCTTGTTTTTATGAGAGTCTTTTGGAAAGTCCACAAATTATGGATTTCCCATAATATTTTCCCATGTGAACATTTTAGTATCTTTTTCCATGGGTAAAAGAGTTATTCAAATTCTATCACATTATTTTAGAATGTTTTCCTATTATTACTTATATGATGAATAATTTTTCAAATTGGGATTTAATTTGATGGCCTTAAGATTGTATTTATGTTTTTTACTTTTTTTGGGTAGATGGTATTATATGAAAGATGAAATTTTAGATAAATCATCTTAAAAAATAAAATATTAATAAATATATAGTTTATTTTTAATATATATATTTTTATACTATTAATTATATTAATATTTCAAGGGAAATGTTGAATAAATAATTGTCATTAATTTTTTTTATAATCAAAAGGGTTGATCATCAAATTTAATCCTTATTCCCAAATATCATTCTATCACATTATGATTTTCATTACTTTTCAAATAAAATAATAAGTTAAAGTCACTATCATTTTCATATGATTTTAAATTCTTTTTGCATCACCCATATTATACGGTGAGTCACTTTCCAAACATCATTCTATCTTACTATGATATTTATTACTTTCCACACAAAACAACAATGTAAAGTCAATATCATTCTATCATAATTTTATAAATATTTTTATATCATTACATATTTTACATGATTAATCACTTTACAAATATCATTTTATAATAATAGTACAAATACCTTAAACACATCTATTTAAAAAATGTTAAGAGATATCAATCTCAAGGCGTTTATCCTAGATTTTTCATATGCCATAATTATTTATAATTTCATTACCTTCTTTACAAATTTCCTATTGGTTGGTGAGAAATTGTATCAATTTAACTACACCAATATGTAAAACTTAAAATAATATTTGTAGAAAAACCTCCAATTTCCACTGTATAACCAATATATTACAATTTCTTAATTAAATTTTATTTAAAAAAATCTAAATAAATATCAAATGTAAAACTAAAATTAAAAAATTATGTGTTCCCTATATTAAAATACACCATGACCCAAAAAACCTATTATAAGAGATCATAATTATGATATTCACCCCATTCCACATATTTGTTCAGACATTAAATATATATCTTTAAAAAAAATTCTATCAAAACATAAATGTGTGATGTTTCATACATCTAACTATAATTGCAATAATAATACCAATTTCTATAGCTAAATATTTTTAGGTAAATGTGTGTATCTGTATTAACCTTTTAGGACTTAGATGAATGTAAATCATATGTTGTTAAAAGCATGAGTATAGTAAATTAGGGTATAAATATTTATAAATACATCCACTAATTTATTGAAAAATTGACTTAAATTGACCTTTTTAAAAATAATAATTAATAATGTAAATGATAACTTTGTTGGAAAATGATTAAGATAAATGATCTAGAGGTTAAAAACTAAGATAGAGGTTGGTCTAAGTGTCACTTGTAGGATCTAGGTGTCAAAACCCATCCCATATAATGCACCCTAATTGGACAATAGTGCCATGTGGTACTAGTGTCCTTATTTTGATCATAGTGTCCTCTATGCAAAACTGTTTTGAGCTTCTAGGTGAACCTAAGTCTAGGTATGTCAATCTTATTCCCATGCACATGAGTTCTAGATATCTATATGTGATATGTTTTGACTGATTTTATGAGAAAACCCTAATCCTTCATGTTGTTATGGTGTCTAGTTGACATAGATAATAAAGTGTCATGTTAGTGGGGTAGGTTGGACATCCTCAACACCCCATTATGAAGAGTTTTCCCTACATACCAATACTCCAAAGAGGGATCAAGCACAATACAATTCTCTCCACCTATGTGTTAGTGCAAGTGAAAGTGAAACTAGTATGATTGTTGACTTGGGTGCCTTAAATGTGCTTGAGACTAGAAACCTGAGTAATCTTAGCTTAGGAATGTTGTAGGTGGTTGTATGAAAAAGTAGGGAAGAATAGAGATTGATAACCTTAACTATGCGCAACTTGTTTTGAGTTTGTATATGTAATTTGGATAGAATTTCCATCTAGTTGTTCGAGGGATAAAATTCATGTATATATACTATTTTGGTTCTTGTACGAGTATCGAAAGAGGACTAGGCTGACCTTAGGTGGTATTAAGTTTGAAAATATATCTATGGGTGCAAAAATAAGGGAAAGTAAAAGAACACCAAAATCTAGACACTAACACCATGTGGCACTATTGTCCCTATTATGGCGCTAGTGTTTAGGTGGTATAGCCTAAGGCACATAGGGAAAGGATGTCAAAATGAGGGTTTGAGATTGCTTTAGGGATGTTCAGGGATGCATGTGGTCAATATGAAGGCTAGATAAGTGTGAAAATGGGCCCTAAGATAGGTCTAGGGCTAAAATAGGGATGAATGGTCTCAAGTATCACAGGTTAACATAGATTGAAGGGGTTTATGCATGTGTTGTCTAGTGTTATATAACCTAAGAAAGAATAAAATAATTTCATTGAAATTATAAATTTGGAAAAGGACACCATCCATTTTATTGAACATGACATATATACTCACTCAAAAACATATCTATATTTATTTATACTATAAAACATATGTCTTCAATCTATGTTAACCTAGTAAAGAATAAAATAAATAAGGGAGAGGATGTAGTAGTTGTGCACCCTAACTTCGCACCTATATGGCACTAAAATTATGCCATAGAAATGCTTAAAAATTATACCCGTGGATAGCTTGAAGAGTCAACTACTTAATTTTAGATTTTTAGTTGTGATGTGTTAGTATGGTACCAACACATTGATTATCATGTAAGGTATCATTAAAGTACATTTTAAAAGGTGTGATCAATACATGTGTATTGTGGTATCCTATACTTGTACCACTAATATGTTATCATATCATTGGATATTGTGCACTATTAATTGGTCAAAGTTATAAAATTACATGTAAAATGTATACCTAATTTTGATTCTTTTGTAATAAATATTAGATATTTTTTAATATGCATTAGATATTTTGATGTCATGTGTTCTCCTTTTCCTTTCAATAATTTTACTAAAATTATCTTTTTGAAAAAGGGCACCATCCACTTTATTATTAAATGAATGGCTAATGTAGTTCCTTATTTTATGAGAGTATTTTTGAAACTCCAAAAATTATGGACTTCCCACAATATATCCCCATGCAAACATTTTGGCATATTTTTCCATGGGCACGAGTTATTCAAATTATATCACATTATTTTTGAATGTTTTCCTATTATTACCTATATGATGGATCATTTTTCAAAATGGGATTAAATTTGATGGCCTTAAGATCATATTTATGTTTTTTAATTTTTTTTTTGTAGATGGTACTATATGAAAGATAAAATTTTATATAAATCATCTTTAAAAAAAAGATTCATAAATATATAGTTTATTTCTAATATATATTTTTCTACTATGAATTATATTAATATTTCTAGGGAAATGTTAAATAAATAATTGTCACTAATTTTTTGTATAATATGAAGGGTCAATCATCAAATTTAATCCTTATTCCCAAATATTATTCTATCATATCATGATTTTCATTACTTTTCAAATAACACAATAAGTTAAAGTCGCTATCAATGTCACATGATTTTAGATTTTTTTTGTATCACCTATATTATACGATGAGTCACTTTCCAAATATAATTCTATGTTACTATGATATTTATTAATTTCCACACAAAACAACAACATAAATTCAATATCATTCTATCACAATTTTAAAAATATTTTTATATCATTACTTATATTACATGATAAATCACTTTCCAAATATCATTCTACATTAATAGTACAAATACCTTAAATACATCTATTTAAAAAATGCTAAGAGATATCAATCTCAAGGCCTTTATCCTAGATTTTTCATATACCTTAATTATTTATAATTTCATTACTTCTTTACAAATTTCCTATTGGTTGGTGAGAAATTGTATCAATATAACTACACCAATATGTCAAACTTAAAATAATCTTTGTATAAAAATGGATCCAATTTCCACCATATAACCAATATATTAAAATTTATTAATAAATTTTTAAGAAAAAAAGTCTAATTAACGATAAAATAAATATCAAATTTAAAACTAAAATTAAAAATTATGTGTTCCCTATATTACAATACACCAAGACCCAAAAAACCTATTATAAGAAATCATAATTATGATATTCACTCCATTCCACATATTTGCATGGACATTAAATATATATCTTTAAAAAAAGTTATTTCAAAACATAAGTTTATGATGTTTCATACATCTAATTGTAATTACAATAATAATATCAACCCCTATAGATAAATATTTTTAGGTAAATGTGTGTATCTATTTTAACATTTTAGGGCATAGATGAATGTAAATCCTATGTTATTAAAGGGATGAGAATATTAAATTAGGGTAGAAATATGAAATAAATACATCTATTGATTTTTTTAAAAATAGACTTTAAATAGCCTTTCTAAAAATAGCAATAAACAATGTAAATGAGAACTTTTTTATAAAATGACTGAGATGAATGATCTAGAGGTTGAAACTTGAGACAAAGGTTGGTCTAAGTGTCACTTTTAGGATCCAGGTGTTACAAACCTTGTTATATAGTAGTGACCTAATTAGATAGTAGTGCCATGTGGCACTAGTTTCCCTATTTTGATGGTAGTGTCCTCTATGTAGAACTATTTTGAGCTTCTAAGTGCACCTATGTCTGGGTCTGTCAAGCCCATTCCTATGCACATGAGTTCTAGATATCTATATGTGACCTATTTTGATTGATTTTTTGATAAAACCCTAATTGACCATATTTTTAGGGCATCTTGTTGACATAGACAATAAAGTGTCATGTTAGTGGGGTAGGTTAGACATTCTCAACACCCCATTATGAAGAGAATTTCCTACATACCAATACTCCAAAGAGGGATCAAGCCCAATGTAGTTATCCCCACCTATATTTTGGTTTAAGTGCAAGTGAAACTATTATGATTGTTAACTTGAGTGCCTTGAATGTGCTTAAGACTAGAACCCTGAGTAATTTGACCTTAATAATGTTGTAGGTGGTTATATGTAGAAGTAGGTAAGAATAGGGATTGATAACCTTGATTGTGAACAAATGGTTTTGAGTTTGTGTATGTAATTTACATGAATTTTCCATTTAGTTGTTAGAGGGATAAAATTCATGTATATATACTATTTTGTGCTTGTATGTGTGTTAAAAGTGAACTAATCCGACCCTAGGTGGTCTTAGATTTGAAAATTATCCATGGGTGAAAAAAGGAGGGAAAGTAAAAAAACACCAAAATTAGGACACTAGTAGCATGTGGTATTATTGTCCCTATTATGGAGATAGTGTCTATGTGTTAAAACCTAAGGCAAAAAGGGTCAAGATGTGAAAATGAGGGTTTGGGATTGCTTTAGGGATGTTTAGGGATGCTTGTGGCCCACATGAAGGTTGGACAAGTGTGAAAATAGGTCATAAGATAGGTCTAGGGCTAAGCTAGGGATGAATGGTCTCAAGTATCACTCCTAACACTCAAGTTTAATTTTTAGGTGATTACATTTACCCCACCCACTCCGACATTATTTTATAAATTCAAAAAATTGAAATGACTAGCATAAAGGTAAAATAAGTGTACCTTGACTCTAAATTGGTTAGGTGGGTCTAAGTTACCACATAACCAACTATTAAAAATTATTACCAAGATAAACTCCTCCTTGAACACATTACATATATACTAACTAAACCATATATCTATATCAATCTCTACTAAAAAATACCATTGCATAAACCCCTTCAAACTAAGTTAACCTAAGAAAGAATAAAAATTAATAATAATTCTAATGAAATTATATTTTTGGAAGAGGGCACAGTCCACTTTATTTAACATGAATTATATAATAATTAAAACATATATCTATATTTATTTATACTATACAACACATGCATAAACATAAATATAATAATTTCATTGAAATTATCATTTTGGAAAAGGACACCATCCAATTTATTGAACATGGCATATATACTCACTTAAACACATCTATATTGATTTATACTATAGAACTCATTCCTTCAATCTATGTTAACCTAATAAATAATAAAATAAATAAGGGAGAGGACTTAGTATTTGTGCACCCTAGCTTAACACCTATATGACACTAAAATTGTGCCACATTAGCACTTAAAAATAATACCAATGGATAGCTTGAAGAGTCAACTACTTAATTTTATATTTTTAGTTATGATGTGTTAGTATAGTACCAACACATTGATTACCATGCAAGACATAATTAAGTTACATTTTAAAAGGTGTGATCAATACATGTGTATTTGAGTATCCTATATTTGTACCATTAACATGTTATTATATGATTTGTTATTGTGCACTATTAATCAGTCAAAGCTGTATAATTATATCTAAATTGTATACATACTTTTGATTCTTTTGTAAAAAATATTATATATATATTTATGTCATGTGGTGTCCTCTTCCTTTCAATAATTTTACTAAAATTGTCTTTTTGGAAAAGGGCACCATCCACTTTATTATGACATGAAGGATGAAAGTAGCTCCTTGTTTTTAAGAGAGTCTTTTTGAAAGTCCATAAATTATGGACTTCCCATAATATATCCCCATGTGAAAATTTTGGCATCCTTTGCCATGGGCAAGAGTTATTCAAATTCTATCACATTATTTTAGAATTTTTTCCTATTATTACATATATGATGGCTCATTTTTCAAATTGGGATTAAATTTGGTGGGATTAAGATCATATTTATGTTTTTTAATCTTTTTTGGGTAGATGGTATTATATGAAAGATGAAATTTTAGATAAATCATCTTTAAAAAATAAAATATTAATAATTATATAGTTTATTATTATTATTATTATTATTATTATATATATATATATACACACTATGAATTATATTAATATTTCGATGGAAATGTTGAATAAATAATTGTCACTAATTTGTTTATAATAGGAAGGATCGATCATCAAATTTAATCCTTACTCCAGAATATCATTGTATCACATTATGATTTTCATTAATTTTCATATAAAACAATAAGTTAAAGTCAATATCAATGTCACATGATTTTAGATTTTTTTTGCATCACCTATATTATATGGTGAGTCACTTTCTAAATATCACTCTATCGTACTATGATATTTTTTACTTTCCACAAAAAACAACAACTTAAAGTCAATATCATTCTATCACAATTTTAAAAATATTTTTATATCATTTTAGACATCCAATTCCTAACACCATTTGTGTTGAAATTTTGAATCTTACTCGAATTGCACCCAAATGCACATTTTAGTCTAAAATCATTAAAACACACTAAATGAAATAAACTTATCATTTACAAGTGATGATTTAGGATAATGTATCCATAAATGGGGTAATGCATTTTATGTGATACCTAACTTTGATCAATTCATTTTGAGTTAAAATGATGATTTTATCTTTTGTGCTCTAGATCACTTTTCTTCTAATTCATCAGTACATGTCATGTACCATTGTTATTTTGCATTGGCAACATCCTAAATAGGAATATGGTTCTAATACATTTAACATCACCTTCTAATGCTTATCCAGTCAAATTACAATACAATAATATGACATTCTAATCATTTTGATTAATTATGCACCAATTTCTAAAGATTTACACTAAACTTGATTAAACCTTATTATGCTAATTAATCCAAATTAAGAGCTTAAGTAAGAATTCCATGGAAATTTTTAGATATTTCATTTATGGAAATTGATTCTTAATATCTACATCACCTAGTGCCATAATTTTATGGGGTGGCATCCATAAGCCATAAATGCATAAAATATCAGGATTATGGGTCTCCCATGCCTCTTTAATGCCTTCCATGTTTCTTTATCCTAAATCATTATGAGGATATTTATGGTTTTAATTCTAAATATTGAATTTATTCATGGCCACACATATCAATCTTGAGATGGATAGTCATGGTTGATCCTGAATCATTTTGAAAATCTATAAAGAAAAAGCCATGAACATCATTTTTAAGCTTCATTTGTACAATCTTATAATGCCAAATTATCTCCACAATATTTTGTGTTGATAATTACATTCCATTATCAAGATTCATTTGATATTCTAGATTAGAGATGTCATCTACTTTGAGGCTAGATTATGCAAAGAATTCTTGAAACATTGGAGGAGTTACCACAATTGTTGAAAAAGATAAGAACTCTTGATCAAGGGAGAACATTATTTTGATCCACATTTGTATGATGAATCCACTTTGGAAGGTAATCGGTATTACTTTATTTCAATTATTTCTTGCTATCTTTTTTAATTCCTATATGAATAGATAAGCTAAGTTTTATTATGTCTTTATTGCATTTTTCATGATTTTTTGACTAATATTTGACTTTCTTTGTAATCCTCTCTACATTTTGGTACTCTCGATGGGACCCTAGCCTCACAAATTTGGTCAAAAGACTCTTACAAGAAACCTAATAACTCTTTTCATGCGAAATCTTGGAGTGTGGGAGCAAAGGGAGTAAAATTTTGAGCAAAGTTACTTTTTTTAGAAGTCATAGTTTCATCATCTAGACTACAATCCCGCAACTGACACATTCATGGGTTTGTCATTTGGAGTCACAAGATTACATTTAAATTTACTTTTGGACTAACATGGATTCTATCTATAGTTTTCTTTATTTCTGTTCATGATTGTTTGATAATACCGCTACTCACAAGTAGTGATATTGTAATCCCACTACTCACAAATATTAATATTTTAATACCACAAATTTTTAATCATGGGATTGTCTAAGTCATAGGATTTCTTGACCAAGTAATGAAATTTTTGATAAACCATTAGCAATTAAGGGACAATATCATAACTCTAGCAGTTTCAACATTACACTTTGACTCATGGGATTGTGACCCTGAGTAGCAAGATTGTAACCCTAAATAGTGGGATTATGACCCAAAATGGTGATATTATGAACCTAGATGGTAGGATAGTTAGCCTAAGTTTTTATACTATGCTTTCTATAAAACTAACCCAAATAATGATATTTCTTGTTTGACTCATGATTTTGCAGAGTCATAGAATTACTCTGTGGAGTAACGGGATTACATTGTTTAAACCTAAGAGTTCTTTTTTTTTGAAAGTGTTTATTTAATTTGATAAATTATTCAAGGCTAAATGACATACTAACTTTTTCTTTTCAGGACCAAGTTAAAGATTTGCTAAAACATGTTTTTTTAGGGTGTTTTCTTGATCAAGTTTTGTGATTGTGCTTTCAAAATTATAACTTTAGACCAATGGGTCAAAATAACACCACCCAATATTTCATTTGCTGTTTAAAATTGAACTCATTTGTCCAAGTTTTGTATTCAATAGTTTCTTAACTTAATTTTTGATTTGTAAAAATAGGGACATTACATGTATGCTCTTCCATCCGTCACCTTTAGGGAACTTTTGGAATCAAAAACAATGTCCTTATTACAACGAGCCTAGTCCAATGCATAGATAGAATGTCATTTAAATCCCTCCCCAAAAAATTGTAATAGTATTGGGTGATCTTGAGGTGACCATAAAGTCTTTCTATTATGTCCTTTATTTTATGAAAACTTGGCTTGTGAGGGGGACTTCATTACCTCCAAAAAATTCTTTAGGGAAGCTTTGACCTAGGGTTTCATCTCCAAAAATTATCTTTATTACCCCCACTAGGATTGGAGGTTTGAGTGGTCAAAACCAAATTTTAGTGTTGGGGTTAAGCACCAAGATATATCTGCACATTAGACATCACACTACACTAAGCAAGTGATGGATGTAGTGGTTAAAAAAAAGGCAAGACATTTTTATAATAATCTAAGTGCCAAAAACACCCAATTAAAGTGCACTTATTTTACATCATTTGACATGAAATCCATTGTGTAATTGATCCATCTAGAAATGTTAGAAAACTTATAGTTTTTAGACAAATCCCTACTTGCTATGGAAGTATTATTAGTTCAAGGTGTGCCTAAAGGTCCATGTCACCATATTATCATTTGAGATTGGGGGGTGTAAAAACCCTACTATATATTGTGCATATACTTTTGGATGAACACTTAAAAATCCTTTCAAATGACGTATATAGATAGATTCTAACAATATCATGTAATCTTGTCAGTTTAGACTTAAGATGATTATTTTTATCTTTGTCATTAGCTTACTTGGTCTTGATTTGTGTCTAAAACTTCTCGTTCACTCAATAAACTTAACCAAAGCACATTTTCCTTAAAATTTCTTGAGCAAGGGAGGCATTATGCTATCCAATTGGAAAATTTATCTATCCTTATTTAAATTATTATAAATTTTTTTGTGTCATATCATCCACTTTGGTGTAGTTATGTTTCCCATTTGAGTCTAGGTCATTTACTCAATTTGTCTAAGTCCCTCTTTTATAATTCACATTTGAAATTGAAATTTTTTAAGTTCTAAGGGTTGGTGTGTTAAACTTGGTTCACCATTTACACACTAAATTTGTTTTAACTTAGGTTTAATTTTCCATTTGGATTGAGGGTCATTTATTAGACTCAAAATCAGATTATCATCTTGGTGGACTCAAGTCATCTTGTGTATTTCTCATGCTTTGAGTCCTAGAACATATTTTATCCTACTAAAACCGTGTGGTGACATTACGCTACCCATTTGGTCCTAGCTTTTTACTTAGTGATTCATGCATGTTTTTACATCTTGAGTTACTTAGTTCATATTATCTTCTTTCTAATCCGGAAAGCTTTCCTCTAATTTTCTAGGATCAGCTCATCGAAGTTGAACTAGCTTTTACGATATTGGCATATCACAAAGATCTAGGATTTGGTATAATAGTTCTAACCTTGGATCTTTGAGTTACCTTAACCTCTTCTAATCTATAAGATTTCAACTTTACCAGAATTTGAGTAAATACATAAACCAAATCTTCTAATTATGTGTGGTTCCAAGCCACCCTCCTTTATAGTCTCTTTGATACCTTAGTAATTTATTTGAAGAAAACAAAAACTTATCTTGTTTAAACATTTGAAAAACATTGACCCAAATCTAGTCAAACATATAGAACAACTATTTCTATATATCACTCAAAGGTTCACTCATAGTAGGGACTCTTATGGCCTTAGCTATGAGGATGGGCAATATTACGATGGTCAAGACAATCCCGTAATTTTTTATGACATCCACAAAATAGTAGGATCCAAAGAGGACTATAATGAATATCAACCCTAAGAAGATCAATATGAATCACTTCTTAGGTTGAAATAATCAAGTGCTAAACTACCTTCAAAATTTCTTATAGAATAATTACATACCTTAGAGAAGGAGAACAATGGTGAAAAGAGCAAGATTTTGCAGAAATAGACATACCTTATTCTTCTAACAAAGGAAAATAAATAAAAATAGATTCAAACCCCACAAATCTAGATATTATATTTAAGATCAAGATAATAAGTCAATGATATGTTAGCCATCTTGTTACATACTTAATTGACTCACTAGTTTCCACTTCAATTCATAATGATGCTTCAAAAGAACAAGGAAATGTGGTCAAAAATATGTAACAAATAATTGATGAGAATATAACCATAATGGATCAAGGTAACCTAAATGAACAATCAAAGTCATAATAGATCTTACAAGATGTTCCATTTGGCATGAAGCATACATTCTTCAATCATCAAAAAATTCTTGTTACTTTAAAAAATCAAAGACCCAAACATTCAATTTGAATTGAGGAAATCCCTTAAGACAATTTGGCTAGTTCATTCCAACCAACATAGAAATTGGTAAATAAACATAGAACTTCCCAAAATCAACAAAGTACTAAACAACCAAATTCAAGAAACATTTTACAATCAAAGAATCAATGGCCTATTTTCTTAACTCAAAGAGCAAATCAAAATCAAGTTAAGAATTAAAAGGTATACATTACCTATAGGCCCATGCAACAAAATCAAGGGCATATTCCACCCTAACAATAATAAAATTAAGGGAACATTCCCCCCAATAAAAATAAAATTAGGGGCACATTCCACCCTAATAGTAACAAAATTAGTAACGCATTCCACCCCAATAAAAACAAAACCAAGGGTACATGCCACCCTAGAAGCATCTCATCCAATCCACAAATTCACCAAACATGCAAGAGTGGAATTCTATGAAGGAAATTATTTAAAGGTTGGAGAAGAATCATAGAGTTAAACAGTACAAATTCAATGAGATATGTCCATATCGATTTGATTTATCTATTCTCCAAAGCCCTTTTCCACCTCATTTTGAGGCACCCAAATTTGATAAATACAAAGGAAAGGGAGATACATGTGAGAACATAAAGGCATTATTTGTCTTATGCCAAGAGGTTACTTATAGTAATGAGTACTTACTATGACTATTTCTACAAAGTTTAGTAGGATAGGTTCTCGATTGGCTATATAAACTACCTAAAGAATCGATTGTAAATTGGAGAAACTTATCAAAAAAGTTTGTTAACCATTTATCATCTAACATAGAACATGATTTGACCATTCTTGACTTGTGAAAATCCAAATAACATGATGGTGAAAGTTTTGTCACATATCTACAAAGGTGGAGAGCATTGGTAGATCACTGTCAACATAACTTTCCAAACAAATAGTTGGATGATATATTTGCATAGAACTTACATCCGAAAGTCATGCATAATCTAAATTTAGCTTGTGCTAATTCATTTGAATAAATTATTGACAAAGGAGTGCAGATTGAGAAATTTATTATTACTAAAGGCCTTATCAAGATTTTTGTATAGGGTCAAACATTTAATTAAACTCAATCACCAACTCAAATAGTTGTGCAAGATAAGCCTAAGGGCTTTAAAAAAATAAGAACATGGTTAGAAATGGGGTGAATAAAACAAGACACATGTAAGCAGTGTAAGCTTTGCCTCCCCAAAATGTATAATTAGATCCCATAAATCCACCACCTACTTTTCAAAAATAGACTCCATGAAGGACATTTCATAATAATTTTAGAGTCTTTAGCTAGTTAGGAGAACCAATTGAAATAGTACTATAAAAGCTCATCATTACTAATCTGATTATATGGCTAATACCAAGGCTATTTCCTCAAGATCAACCAAAAAAAAATAGTAATTATAAAATTAATGGTGTAAATTCTATCATGTTATTAGTCATAATGCATATCATTACATCTAATTATGACACATTATTGATGACTTTTTTGAAAGTGGTGAGCTAGAGATTAAGTTGGCCCATAATCATGACACAAATCAAGATATGGGGATCTACAAAGACCCCTTTCCTTGACATAATCCACCACCACCAAAAAACAATCAAAACCAAGATCATAATCAAGGATAGAGGCAAAATCAGAACTGACATTAGGGTCAAAATCATAATGAGAAAAATCAAGATCATAATGCCCATACTAACAATATGGCTTATAATAACATGCCATATAACTATAACAATATGGATCCACACTCCTTATGAAAAACATGATAAAAGTGAACTTGGGAACCTATTAGGATCCTAAAATTATTTATCTTGGAGCTTCCCTTACTGAGGCAAAACATGAGGATATTATATCCATTCTAAAGTATTATATAGACATCTTTGCTTGGGAATACTCTAACATGCCAGGATTGGACCCTGATTTGGTTGTGCATCACCTTGTTTTCTATCCTAATGATAAACCAATCAAAAAAAATTGAGGAAGATGCATCCATGCATTACCCTATTGGTTAAAGCCAAAATGGAAGAGTTGTTAGGAGTTGATTTTATTAGGCCACTAATCCTAGTGAGTAAGAAGACCTCAGGTACACATGTTTGTACTAATTTTTTAGATATCAAAAAACCATGCCCAAAAGATGATTTTCCTCTACCAAACATTAACATGATCATCAACTCAACTACTGGGTACAAGATGCTATCCTTAATGGATGGATTCTCTAGTTACAATCAGATCAAGATAGTCCCTGAAGACTAACACAAGACTATATTCACCACTTCATGGGGGATATTCTATTACTAAGTCATGCCATTTGGCTTGAAGAATACTAGAGCAACATATCAACATGTAATGACTATCATATTCCATGACATGATGTATGACATTGTAATAGACTATGTTGATGATATACTAGAAAAATCATGAATAAGAGTTGGACATCCTGACGTTCTATGAAGAATATTTGAGAGGCTTCATGAATATAAAGTTTGATTGAATCCTAATAAATGTGTCTTCAGAGTCACATCAATGAAATTTCTTGGGATCATTTTATCATATCAAGGGATCAAAGTCAACCCTAAAAAATTTAATGATCTTGTGGAAATTCCTCCACCAAACAATCTTAAATAGCTGCAAATCTTGCAAGGAAAGATCCAGACTATATGCAAGTTCATTTTTCAATTGGAAGATAAGTGCCACCCATTTAACCATATTTTAAATAAAGGGATAACCTTTAAATGGGATGAAAATTATCAGATAACATTTGAAAATCTTAAAACATACTTGGCCAATCCACATATCTTAAAACCACCAACATAGGAAAAGCCATTACTTCTTTATATATCAGCCACAGAATATGCATTGGGGGAACTTTTGGCCAAACATGATGATCATGGAAAGGAATGCATTATTTATTATTTAAGCCTCACATTGGTGGCTTATGAATTTAATTATATTCTTATTGAGAAGGCATGTTTAGCTATGGTATTTGCTACTCATAAATTATGACATTATATGCTAAATAACAAGACTATTATCATCACCAAGGTAGACCCTATCAAGTTTCTCTTGTCTAAAGTAGCTCTTCAAGGATTCATGGATAAATGGGTTATGATCCTAAGGAGTTTGACATTTAGTATTATAATCAAAAGGCAATCAAAGGGCAAGAAATTTCTAACCAACTTAAAAAAGATCCAATTGAGGATACTCAACCTCTCAAGTTTGAATTTTTAGATGATTCTATCATGATAATAGAACAAACATCATATGAACTTGAATAGTGGGCACTCTAGTTTGATATATCCTTCACATCCCATAGATCTAGAGCTGGCATATTGTTGATCACATCATAGGGGAATTTGATACCTAAAGCATTTCATATACAATTTCATTGTACAGAT
Source organism: Torreya grandis (assembly GCA_037957365.1). NCBI lineage: Eukaryota > Viridiplantae > Streptophyta > Pinopsida > Cupressales > Taxaceae > Torreya > Torreya grandis. Next base: position 1,306,292 of record JARHVA010001808.1, read on the forward strand.
AATATGACCAAGTATGAGGCATTGATTTTAGGGATTTACCTTGCTATACAATGGGACATTCAAAGCTTAAAGGTCTATGGAGAAACATAGTTAATTATCAATCAGACGATTAATCAGTATCAAATAAGAGATGACAAGCTTATTCCTTACAAGTAAATTGTTGATAACCTCAAAACACATTTTAAATCTCTATAGTTAGAACAAGTTTTGAGAGTAAACAATAGATATGTCGATGTAATGGTGATGATTGGTTCCATGATTCAAATGGATAGTAGTGCTAAAGAGTATCAGTTTTGATTGAAAATCTTCTTAAGCTTGTGCATATTATAATAGATTCAGAGAGGGTATGCACCATTTCTAGTCCTAATCCCCCACTTGAGTTGTCATTGTACCAAGATTTTTATAACTATTTCCATGATCATGTCTTCCCTAACAACCTTTCCGACAAATAACAAAAAACTTTTCCTTCACCACTTAACATGTTATACTCTCCTTGGAAACATGTTTTATCGTAAAGGTTATGATGGGATGTTTCTTCATTATTTATCTTTGAGAGAATCCAAGATGGCACTAAAGGAGGTTAATGAAGGAATATGTTGGGCCCATACCAATGGTCTTATCCTAGCAGAAAAACTCCTCAGAATAGGCTATTATTGGCCCAAAATGGAGATTGATTCCAATAACTATGTGAATAAGTGTGTTCCTTATTAGCAATATGGCAACATGATACATGCACCTTTTTTACCACTATAACTAATTACAACACCACAACTATTCTCAACATGGGGTCTTGATCTCATCAGTAAAATTAACCCAACATCCTTAGATGGCCATAAGCACATTTTGACTACGACTAAGTACTTTACCAAGTGGATTGAGGCCATTCCTCTCACTTATGTTACCAAGAAGCAAATAGCCAAATTATTTCATTACCATATCATCTATTGATATGACATCCTAGCCTATATTATATCCAATAATGTGGATCCTTTATGAACAAAGATGTGAAATCTCTTTGTGTAAAATTCAAGATCAAGCATTAGAAATCAGATCCATATAACCCGCAAGGTAATAGACAAGTTGAGGCATTGAATAAAACCATTGTAACCATCTTAAAGAAGATTTTCAATGATGTTGGATGTAATTGGTACTTTCAACTCTTTCCTACCGTTTGGGCTTATATAACCAATCATCAAACCCAAACTAGAACCACTCCATACTCCCTTGTTTTTGGCACTAAAGCTATTATCCTGGTTAAGATTGAGATACCATCATTATGAATATCACTAGAGCACATTGAAGACGATGAATATGATAAATCCTCATATCTGAAAGAACTATAAATTCTTAATGGTAAGCATATAACTTCCCTAGAAAACTTGTAGGCTTATCAAAATAGATTGTGAAGAAGATACAACAAGCATATTCTCCCTTGAGAGTTTGAGATTGGTGATTTGTTCTTGAAATGAAACCAAAAGAACATGAATGTTGAATGTAAAAAGAAAGGTAAGTTTAAACCTAATTGATTGGGCCCATATGTTTTCATGATAAACTATAGATCAAGGGCATATCAACTAGCTAAACCTAATGGTGAAGAAATTCTAGAGCCCATGAACATCATACACCTTAAGAGGTTCTACGCATGAAAATTTTTGAATCATTGTCTACAAGACCCTTAACTTGGGGATAACTTGTGCTGAAATAATTTTATCCTACCCTAAACACATTTTATATTACCTTGGCCCACTCTTTTTGACTCTAGATAATGAAGGCTTTGAATCATTAGCAATCTAAACACATTTCATCCTATCCTAGATCATTCTATTTTAGAACCATATTATTTATCCCGCTCTGGACTGTCCATGTGTGGAACCCTCTTCTTTGGACCATTCTCCTTAAAGAACCATATTATTTGTTATGTCTTGGGCATGTTGTAAGATTGAACACTTTTTATCCCTCAACCAATTATTATCCTAATTGTCTCATGAACACTATGACCATCTTCAATGCTAGTTATACAAATTAGTTCAATCTAGGATAGTATTTTACAACTTCTTTTATAAGTGAACATAAGTACTTTCTCAGTTTAGAACCTTTACCACACCATTGTAGATAAGTGAACATAGATAGTTCTTTAATGTTACTTCATTTTTCACATTTTCTTCTCTTTGTAGGCATTTATTGTCTTATAAAAATCCACATTCTCACTGATTTGTGAGCATGGGCCATAGTATCTGGCTTAGTTGTTTTATTAGAACTTATACTCTTAGATGAACATATTATTGACTAGATAGTCCCACTTTGTGCATCTTTTATCCCAAAAACACTAAAAACATTGGAAATAGTTTTAAAGAACCAAAAATATCAAAACACAATCCATAATAGAATAAAAACATTTTCTCACACTTTTATACGTTTGTATATTCCCTTCCCACCACACTACACTCTTGCCATTTTAAAAGCACAAATTGTTCCACTGACTTGTTGTCTTGAAAGAATTTTATCCTACTGATCTTTTGTTGAGCAGTTCATCTTTTCCCATGCAATTACCATTTTTCAAGATCATTATTTCTCATCCCATTTGCTTGTTATTTATAAGACCATTTTCATTTATTTTTCATATCTTCCATTTATTCTATAGCATTAATCATGCTAGTCTGATCATCATTTTTCTTCTATCATGTTTCCTAAGAGAATTGCATTTAGCTTTAAGTTCATGTTGGAGCATGCATCTATGAAAATATGTAGGCAACTTCCACTTGTCTTGTAAATCTAGAGTCAACTCAGCCAATCACTTCCTTTTTCTTCTCTTCCCCCATTTCTTTTGTCATTGTTCCTCTTTAATAAAGGAACAACTTTTGTGTCACTATTCTTTTTTACGTTGTGGTAGAAAGTAATGCCTCTACCACATGTACATAAATAATTATTTTTAAACCACACTAATATTTACACTTCCTTGGGTTTGTGTGTGTTGATTTGAGTTTTATTGGTGTTTGGTTGAGTTTTCTTGGTGTTTTATTGAGATTTTGCAACTCTCCTTTTATTTCTTCTCCTTTTCTCTTTTATTACTTCTTATCTTTTCTAGTCTTGTGTTTTCTTGTATGTTTTTGCTTATTCCTATTGTGTTCATGAACATCTTGATAAATTCACATAGATCTTGATTCTTTATATCTTGATCATATGCTATTAATTTGTTCTTGGAAAATTTTATTTATTTTATTATTTTTGGTGTCTTTCTTTCTTTTTCGTCTTTTCTTTTTCTATGTTCAAGAACATCTTGATGGTCCACATAGACCTTGATTATTCATATCTTGCTCTCATGTTGTCAATTTAATTTTGTATTTTTATTAAACATTTTTGTTCCTACTTAAGTCTTAATTGTTCATAACTTGATTTCAAGTTAGGTTCATTTATTTTTATCTTTTTCTTTACCTTTGCTTTTTTGTGTAAATGAAAATAGATGTAACTCTAGTTTTAGTCATTATTTTACCATTATCCTTAGTTATAGGTATTCACATTTGAACTGACTCAACATAATGGGAATATTATGTCATTCTAAGTTATTCATACTTATGATGCCTAATTTATTTTTCTATATCAAGTACTTTGTGCTTAGGTTTCAGATTCTCAACATCAACATCGCTCCAATGAATAGTTCTCAATAACACTTTGAATAATCTAGGCTCATGATATAAAAATAGGCATCTAGGTATCAAGAATTTTGGCAATTTATTTTATGTTTAAACATGCATCTATTTACATTCATCATGAGTCTACTAAATTCTTGGTCAATTTTCTTCATCCCTCATTCCATTCTATCCCATTTCTTGGGAGAACTACATCGGCTTGAGGTCTTTCTAGACTATGTAGGTAGCACTAAATTTTTATTGAGGTGAGCTCAGCTATCTTTCATTCTTATTTTCATCTCTTTCATACTTTGTGCATTATCATATGTTGGGTTTTATGTGGCTTTCTAAGCCATTCCACCATTGCATATACATATTCACTCACTTTCTTTAACCTATCTTTTGGGTTATATCCTTGAGTTATTTTGCTTGCCAATTACTCATGTTGGGCACAACATCTGAACAACATTAGAATCAAATCAACTCTATAGGGATAAACCATTATTTATTCTTTATCAATGATTAAAATTCACCCTATTAGGGCAAAATTGTTTTATCATGATCATATTTGCTCTACTAGGGCATTTATTATTATCTTTTCTTTGGAGACCACATTCATTTTTCCTCTAATTTTAGGTTCTCCACACTAATGCCCATGATGTCAATAATTTAATATTTAACCTATCTTAGGATTGATCAATGCTATAAGTGCACAACTTTTACTCTCAATTTGGGTAAGTTTAAAGTGTGTCCCTTACATTTATAGATTGTATCTTTGTCATTCCCCCATCTTTGGGGCCTATTATACCTCTTATTATTTTTTGATCATTGATGGTAACCATATGTGCAAGCATTAGCTCATCTAGATGTGATTTATTCCATGGGTTAATCTCTCACTCTTTCTCTCTTTTTGAGAGTCCATCCTTCTCTTTCATCTTAATATGTTCTCTCAATGGAGAATCATGGATCTATTCCAATTTCTTGTTAATAACTCTTTTCTTTGAAAAGACAATATTTTGCCTAAATGTCTCACTATGCCTTCTCAAATAGGGGCAAAATGTAGACATCTAATTCTTAACACCATTTGTGTTGAAATTTTCAATCTTACTTGAATTACATTTAAATGCACATTTTAGGCTAAAATCATTAAAACATGCTAAATGGTTCAAACTTGTCATTTACAAGTGTCAATTTAGATTAATGTATCCATAAAGGGTCAATGCATTTTATGTGATATCTAGCTTTGATCAATTCATTTCAAGTTAAAATGGTGATTTCACCTTTTGTGCTCTAGATTACTATTTTATTCTAATTCATTAGTACACATCATGTACCTTTGTTATTTTATGTCAAAAAAATCCTAAATAGGAATATGGTTCCAACATATCTAACATTTTCTTCTAATTTTTCTCGAGTCAAATTATGACCCATTAATATGACATTCTGATCATTTTGATTAATTATGTACCAATTTATAAATATTTACACCAAACTTGATTAAAACTTTTTAAAGCTAATTAAACCAAATTAAGAGCTTAAGTAAGAATTCCATGGAACTTTTTAGATATTTCATTTATGGAAATTGATTCCTAATATCTGCATCACCTAGTGACATCATTTCTATTAGGTGGTATCCATAAGCCATAAATGAATAAAATATTAGGACTATGGGTCTCTTATGCCTCATTAATGCCTCTTTATCCTAAATCATTGTGAGGATATTTATGAGTTTAATTCCAAATATTAGATTTATTCATGGCCACACATCTCAATCTTGAGATGGATAGTCATGGTTGATCCTAAACCATTTTAAAAATCTATAAATAGAAGAGCCATAAACATTATTTTTAAGCTTGATTTATGCAATGTTATAATGTTGAATTATCTCCACAACCCTTTGTGTTGATCATTATGTTCCATTAGCAAGCTTCATTTGATATGCTAGATTAGAGATGTCATCTACTTTGATCCTAGGTTATGCAAATAATTATTGAAACATTGAAAGAGTTACCACCATTGTTGACAAAGATAAGAACTCTTGATCAAGGGAGAACATGCTTTTGAGTTGTATTTGTATGGTGAATCCACTTGAGAAGGTAATCATTATTGATTTCTTTCAATTGTTTATTGCTATGTTTTGTAATTCCCACATGAATAGATATGATAAGTTTTGTTATGTCTTTAATGCATTTTTTATGATTTCTTGACTACTGTTTGACTAACTTTCTTTGTAATCCTCTCTACAATTGTTACTTATATTACATGATAAATCAATTTCCAAATATCATTCTATCATAATAGCATTTTTTTTTAAATACATATATTTAAAAAATGTTACAAGATAACAATCTCAAGGCATTTATCCTATATTTTTCTTAGACCATAATTATTTATAATTTCATTACCTTCTTTACAAATTTCCTATTGGTTGGTGAGAAATTGTATCAATTTAGCTACTCCAATATGTCAAACTTAAAATAATATTTGTATAAAAAAGGCTCTAATTTCCACCATATAACCAATATATTATAATTTCTTAATTAAATTTTATAAAAAAATAAAAATATATGAATAATGATTAAATAAATATCAAATTTAAAATTAAAATTAAAAATTATGTGTTCCCTATATTACAATACACACGACCCAAAAAACCTATTATATGACATTCACTCCATTCCACATATTTTCACAGGCATTAAATATATATCTTTGAAAAACATTTGAAAAAAACATAAGCGTGTGATGTTTTATACATCTAACTATAATTGCAATAATAATATCAATTTCTATCACTAAACATTTTTAGGTAAATGTGTGTATCTATTTTAACCTTTTAGGACTTAGATGAATGTAAATCCTATGTTAAAGGTCTAAGTATAGTAAATTAGGATATAAATATGGAATAAAAACATCCAATGATTTGTTACAAAATTGACTTAAATTGACCTTTCTAAAAATATCAATAAATAATGTAAATGAGAAATTTGTCAGAAAATGACTGAGATGAATGATCTAGTGGTTGAAAACTATGATAGAGGATGGCCTACATGTTGCTTATAGGATCTAGGTGTCAAAACCCCTCCTACATGGTATTTCCATAATTGTAAAATAGTGTCATATGGCACTAGTGTCCCTATTTTGATATTATTGTCTTCTATGCATAAATTTTATAAGCTTCTAGGTGCACCTATGTCTAGGTATGTCAAGCCTATTCCTATGTACATGATTTGTGTGTGTGTGTGTGTGTGTGTGTGTGACCTATTTTTATTGGTTTTATGACAAATCCCTAATCCTCCATGTTTTTATGGCATTTGATTGACACAAACAATAAAGTGTCATGTCAATGGGGTAAGCTGGACATCCTCAACACACAATTGTGAAGAGAGTTTCCTACATACCAATAATCCAAAGAGGGATCAAACCCAATCTATTTTTATATTTTAAAATATATCCATGGGTGGAAAAGGGAGGTAAATTAAAATAACACCAAAATTGGGACACTAGCAGCATGCGGTGCTAATATCCCTATTATGAAGCTAGTGTCCAACTGGTATAACCTAAGGCACAAAGGGCCAAGATGTCAAAATGAGGGTTTGGGATTGATTTAGGGATGTCTAGGGATACCAATATCCCACATGAAGGTTGGATAAGTGTAAAAATAGGCCCTAAGATAGGTCTAGGGCTAATCTAGGGATGAAATGTCTCAAGTAGCACTCCTAACACTCAAGTGTCATTTTTAGGTGATTACATTTACCCCCTCCCCTTTATTCTATAAATTCAAAAAGGTGAAATGACTAGCATAAAGGAAAATTAAGTGTACCATGACTATAAATTGGTCAGGTCGGTCCAACTTACCACATCACCACCTATTAAAATGTATTGCCAAGATAAGCCCTTACTTTTACAAATTTCATATATACTAACTTAACCATATATATATATATATATATATATATATATATATATATATATATATATATATATATATATATATATATATATATACTAAAACAACCATTGCATAAACCCCTTCAAACTAAGTTAACCTAAGAAAGAATAAAAAGAAAAATAATAATTTGAATGAAATTGTATTTTTGGAAGAGGTTACTATCCAATTTATTAAACATGACATAAATAATAATTCAAACACATATCTATATTTATTTCTACTAGAAAACACATGCATAAACCCCTTCAATCTATGTTAACCTAAGAAAGAATAAATATATATATAATATTTCATTGAAATTATCATTTCAAAAAAGGACATCATCCAGTTTATTGAACATGACATATATACTCACAAAAAAACACACACACACACACACACACACACACACACACACACACACACACACACACACACACACACACACACACACACATATTGATTTATACTATACAACACATGAATTCAATATATGTTAACCTAAGAAAGAATAAAATAAATAAGGGAGAGGACTTAGTAGTTGTGTAACCTAACTTCACACTTATGTAGCACTAAAATTGTGCCACATCAACATTTAAAAATTATACCAATGGATATCTTGATGAGTCAACTACTTAATTATGGATTTTTAGTTTTGATGTGTTAGTAGGGCACCACAACATAGATTACCATGCAAGGTGTCATTAAAGTACATTTTAAAAGGTGTGATTAATACATGTGTATTGGGGTATCCTATAGTTGTACTGCTCACATATTATCATATGATTGGTTATTGTGCACTACTAATTGGTCAAAGTTATACAATTACATGTAAATTATATACCTACTTTTGATTCTTTTGTAACAAATATAAGCTTTTTTTAATATGTATTATATATTCTGATGTCATGTGTTGTCCTCTTCCTTTCAATAATTTTACTAAAATTGTCTTTTTGGAAAAGGGAAATGTCCACTTTAGAATGACATGAATGGATAAAGTAGCTCCTTATTCTTATGAGAGTGTTTTTTAGAGTCCATAAATTATGGAATGACCATAACATATCCCCATACAAACATTTTGGCATATTTTTCCATGGGCAAGATTTATTCAAATTCTATCACATTATTTTAGATTGTTTTCCTATTATTACTTATATGATGGATCATTTTTCAAATTGGGATTAAATATGATGGCCTTAATATCATATTTATGTTTTTTTAATTTTTTTGGGTAGATGGTATTATATGAAAGATGAAATTTTAGATGAATCCTCTTAAAAAAATAAAAGATTAATAAACATATTATTTTTTTTTATTTTTTTTTGGTGTGTGTACTATAAATTATATTAATATTTTAAGGGAAATATTGAATAAATAATTGTCACTATTTTTTTATGATAGGAAGGGTTGAATGTCAAACATTAATCCTTATTCCCAAATATCATTCTATCACATTATGATTTTCATTAATTTTTAAATAAAACAAGAAGTAAATATCATTGTCACATGATTTTATATTTTTTTACATCACCTATATCTTACGGTGAGTCACTTTCCAAATATAATTCTATCTTACTAATATATTTATTACTTTCCACACAAAATAACAATGTAAAGTCAATATTGTTCTATCACAATTTTAAAAATATTTTTATATCATTGCTTATATTACATGATAAATCACTTTCCAAATATCATTCTATCATAATAGTACAAATACCTTAAATACATCTATTTTAAAAATGTTAAGAGATATCAATCTCAAGGCCTTTATCCTAGATTTTTTGTATACCATAATTATATATAATTTCATTACCTTCTTTACAAATTTCCTATTGGTTGGTGAGAAATCGTATCAATCTAACTACACTAATATGTCAACTTAAAATAATATTTATAAGAAAAGGCTCCAATTTACACCATATAACCAATATATTACAATTTATTAACTAAATTTTCTATTAAAAAAATCTAAATAACAATCAAATTAATATCAAATTTAAAACTAAAATTAAAAATTATGTGTTCCCTATATTGCACTACACCATGACCCAAAAAACCTATTATAAGATATCATAATTATGATATTCACTCCATTCCAAATATTTGCATAGACATTAAATATATATCTTTAAAAATTATTATATCAAAACATAAGCATGTCATGTTTCATACATCTAATTGTAATTGTAATAATAATGCCAATTGCTATAGCTAAATATTTTTACGTAAATGTGTGTATCTATTTCAACCTTTTAGGAATTAGATGAATTTAAATATTATATTAAAGGGATGATTATAGTAAATTAGGATATAAATATGCAATAATAACATCCACTAATTTGTTACAAAATTGACCTAAATTGACCTTTCTAAAAATACCAATAAATAATGTAAATGATAACTTTGTTGGAAAGTGATTGAGACAAATGATTTGGAGGTTGAAAACTAAGATAGAGGATGATTTAAGTGTCACTTGTAGGATCCAAGTGTCAAAACCCATCCTAAATAGTAGCATCATAATTGGATAATAGTTCCATGTGGCACTAGTGTTGTTATTTTAATGGTAGTGTCCTCTATTCAGAACTATTCTGAGCTTCTAGGTGCACCTGTGTCTAGGTATATCAATCTTGTTCCTATGCACATGAGTTTTAGATATCTATATGTGAGTTATTTTTATTGTTTTTATGGTAAAACCCTAATCCTCTATATTTTTAGGGCATTTGGTTGACATAGATAATATAGTGTCATGTTAGTGGGGTAGGTTGGACATCCTCAACACATAATTATGAAGAGAGTTTCCTACATACCAATACTCAAATGAGGGATAAAGCCCAATGTAGTTCTCCCCACCTATGTGTTGGTGCAAGTTTAAGTGAAAATAGTAGGATTGTTGAATTGAGTGCCTTTAATGTGATTGATATTGGAAACTTGATTAATCTGAGCTTAGGAATGTTGTAGGTGGCTATATGCAGAAGTAGGATAGAATAGGGATTGATAACCTTAATTGTGCACAACTTGTTTTGATTTTATCTATGTAGTTTGCATTTAATTTCCATCTAGTTGTTGAAGGGATAAAATTCATGTATATGTACTGGGTATTAAAAGCATACTAGGCCAACCCTAGGTTGTTTTATATTGGAAAAGATATTTGTGGGTAGAAAAAGGAGGTAAAGTAAAATAACACCGAAATTGGAACACTAGCAGCATGTGGTGCTATTGTCCCTATTATGGCACTAGTGTCTAGGTGGTATAACCTAAGGCATAAAGGGACATGATGTCAAAATGAGGGTCTAGGATTGCTTTAGGGATGTTTATGGATGTTTTTGGTGCACACAAAGGTTGGACAAGTTTGAAAATAGGCCCTAAGATAGGTCTAGGGATAAGTTAGGGATAAATGGTCTCAAGTAGCACTCCTAACACTCAAGTGTCATTTTTAGGTGATTACATTTACCCCCATCTCCTTTATTCTATTAATGTAAAAAAGTGAAATGACTAGCATAAAGGAAAAATAAGTGTACCTTCACTATAAATTGGTTAGGTGAGTCCAAATTACCACATCAAAAACTATTAAAAAGTATTGTCAAGATAAGACGTTCCTTAAACACTTTAAATATATACTAACTCAACCATATATATATATATACACCAATCTATACTAAAATAACCGTTTCATAAACCCCTTTAAAAAAAGTTAACCTAAGAAAGAATAAAATGAAAAATAATAATTCTAATGAAATTATATTTTTAGAAGAGGGAACCATCCACTTTATTAAACATGACATATATAATAATTCAAACATATATCTATATTTATTTATACTAGACAATACATGCATAAACCCCTTCAATTTATGTTAACATATGAAAGAATAAAATAAATAAGGGAGAGGTCCTAGTAGTTGTGTACCCTAACTTCACACCTATGTGGCACTAAAACTATGCCACATCAACACTTAAAAATTATACCAATGGATAGATTGAAGAGTCAACTACTCAATTTTAGATTTTTAGTTGTTATGTGTTAGTACAATACCAACACATAGATTACCATGCAAGGTGTCATTAAAGTAAATTTTAAAAGGTGTGATCAATACATGTGTATTGGGGTATCCTATACTTATACTGCTAACATGTTATCATATGATTGGCTATTGTGCACTACTAATTGGTCAAAGTTGTATAATTACATGTAAATTTTATACCTAATTTTGATTATTTTGTAAGAAATATTATCTCCTTTTTAATATGTATTAGATATTTTGAAGTCATGTGTTATCCTCTTCCTTTCAATAATTTTACTAAAATTTTCTTTTCGGAAAAGAGAACCATCCACTTTATTATGACATTAATGGCTAAAGTAGCTCCTTATTTTTATGAGTCTTTTTGAGAGTCCATAAATTATGGACTTCTCATGGTATATCCTCATGCAAACATTTTGGCATATTTTTCCATGGGCAAGAGTTATTCAAATTCTATCACATTATTTTAGAATGTTTTCCTATTATTACCTATATGATGGATAATTTTTCAAATTGGGATTAAATTTGATGGCCTTAATACTGTATTTATGTTTTTTTTTTTGGTAGATGGTATTATATGAAAGATGAATCCTCTTAAAAAAATAAAAGATTAATAAATATATAATTTATTTTTACTATATATATATATATATATATATATATTCTATGAATTATATTAATATTTTAAGGGAAATGTTGAATAAATAATTGTCACTAATTTTTTTATAATAGGAAGGGTCGATCGTCAAATTTAATCCTTATTCCCAAATATCATTCTATCACATTATGATTTTTATTAATTTTCAAATAAAACATTAAGTTAAAGTCACTATCATTGTTACATAATTTTAGTTTTTTTTCAATCACCTATATCGTATGGTAAGTCACTTTCCAAATAGCATTCTATCTTACTATGATATTTATTACTTTCCACACAAAATAACAACATAAAGTCCAATATTGTTCTATCACAATTTAAAACAAAATTATATCATTACTTATATTACATGATAAATAAATTTACAAATATCATTCTATCATAATAGTACAGATACCTTAAACACATCTATTTAAAAAATGTTAAGATATTCATCTCAAGGCCTTTATCCTAGATTTTTCATATACCATAATTTTTTATAATTTCATTAGATTTTTTACAAAATTCCTATTGGTTGGTGAGATATTGTATCAATCTAAATACACCAATATGTCAAACTTAAAATAATATTTATATAAAAAAGGCTCCAATTTCTACCATATAACCAATATATTATAATTTCTTAACTAAAATTTATAAAAAATAAAGAACAAATCTAATAACAATCAAATTAATATAAAATTTAAAACTAAAATTAAAAATTATGTGTTCCCTATATTAAAATACACTAAGACCCAAAAAACCTATTATAAGAGATCATAATTATGATATTCACTCGATTCCACATATTTACATAGACATTAAATATATATATTTTAAAAAAAATTCTATCAAAACATAATCATGTGATTTTTCATACATCTAAGTGTAATTGCTATAAATATAATAATTCCTATAGCTAAATATTTTTATGTAAATGTGTGTATCTATTTTAACCTTTTACGATTTAGATAAATGTATATCCTATATTTTTAAATGGGTTATATAGTAAATTAGTGTAAAATATGTAATAAATACATCTACTAATTTGTTACAAAATTGACTTAGATTGACATTTCTAAAAATAGCAATAAATAATGTAAATGAGAACTTAGATGGAAAATGACTTAGATGAATTCGGTTGAAAACTAAGACAAAGGCTAGTCTAAGTCTCACTTTTAGGATCCAAGTGTCAAAACCCCTCATATATAGTATCACCCTAATTGGACAATAGTGTCATATGGTGCTAGTGTCCCTATTTTGATGGTAGTGTCATCTATGTATAATTGTTATAATCTTCTAGGTACATCTTTATTTGGGTTTGTCAAGCTTGTTCCTATGCACATGAGTTCTAGATATCTATATATGACCTATTTTGACTAATTTTATGATAAAACTCTAATACTCTATGTTTTTAGGGCATCTGGTTGACACATATAATAAAGTGGCATGTTAGTGGGGTAGGTTGGACATCCTCAACATCCCATTGTGAAGAGAGTTTCCTACATATCAATACTCTAAAGAGGAATAAAACCTAATGTATTTCTCCCCACCTATATGTTGGTGCAAGTGCAAGTGAAACTAGTATGATTGTTGACTTGATTTCCTTGAATGTGCTTGAGACTATGAAATAGAGTAATATGAGCTTAGGAATGTTGTATGTGGTTGTATGTAGAAGTATGGTAGAATAGGGATTGATAACCTTAATTGTGCACAGCTTGTTTTGAGTTTGTATATGTAATTTGCATCGAATTTGCATTTAGTTATTAGAGGGTTAAAAGTAATTTATATATACTATTTTGGTTCTTATGCAAGTTTTAAAAATGGACTAGGATAAACTTAGGTGGTCTTAGATTTGAAAATATATTCATGAGTGGAAAATGGGGGGAAAGTAAAATAACACCAAAATAGGGACACTAATAGCATGTGGTACTATTGTCCCTATTATGGTGTTAATGTCCAAGTGGTATAACCTAATGCAGAAAGGGCCAAGATGTCAAAAATGAGGGTTTGGGATTAATTTAGAGATGTCTAGGGATGCCTATGGCCTGCACGAAGGTTGGACAAGTGCTAAAATAGGCCCTAAGATAGGTCTAGGACTAAGCTAGGGATGAGTGATCTCAATTAGCACTCCTAACACTCAAGAATCATTTTTAGGTGATTACTATTGTCACTTGAACTTGAACCCCTTAAGGATATGTTTCAACTCTACTTATTTAAGTGACACAATGGAAACACCTCAGGGCTATGGGTGACCTAAATTTGAGGTGAGTCTTTAGATTAGGGCTAGTTCCCTTGATGTACCACTTAGGATTGAACCTACTACTAACTTTGAGGGGTGAAAAGGGAAAAATATAATTGAAAGAAAATATAATCTATGGGAGGTTATAAACCAAATAGATGTTCTACTCACACCACTTACAATGCACTTGGAACCAAAAGGAAAACTACACATATAGTTCATCCATCAAACTGAAATCTATTCTTCTACATCAATGTTTCAAGCATGGGGTCTTAAGGAAAGATTAGGCTAAGAGGACTTAGAAAATATGTATTCTAGAAACACTAATGAATTAACTACTCACTATACCTACAATCCACATTAGTCACTTCTTGATGACCTGCAAAAGAGAGCTTTCAAATTACACAAGCCACTAGGAAGGATACCATGTCAAGGTAAGAAAAATACACTTGTACAAGAATAAAAACCATCACATGCACTTGATTAAATCATGAATAAGGTAAAGATATCATTATTTATTAGTTAAAGGAAAAAATTTAGTAGGGATTTTCCATACTCAGGTGGATATATGTCTACAATAGCCAAAAAGGCTATAATATATAGGAATTATGAGAGAAGAGAGAGAAAGTGAAGCTCAAGATTCACTAAGAAAATTTTCAAGCAAAGAGAATGAGTTAAAATAGCATGAAATTAGGCATGAGATAGGTCCTACAATGAACATAAGTAAAAATTTCCCTCAAACTCATCTAGCTCCTCCATATGTGGTGTAGATGCTTTCTCATGCATATGAAACTACTCTCCTGACTTGTCCTCATTAGACTACATCATCACTAAGTAGGGTTAGGTTTGGTGATTGATTTAAAGGATAAGGGTTACTAAAAATCCTCTACATGCATTATAATGGTCTAAAAACATTCATATATTTTTGTCTATAAGCAATCATCTCAAACAGTTACAAATGACTCCATCCCATGCACCCCTCACACTTGACACACAAAATTATTCCAATTATATAGTTTTATCCATGTACAAGGAGGAATGAAACTTCTCAATCATTTCCAAGTCATCATATTCATGAATCAATCCTTAAAAGGCTTCCCAATTAGATTTTCACTATTTTCACTAAGTGTTCACTACTTGTTCACTATGACTGGCTAAGATGAAGAAGGTAGCAAAAAGACTTAGGAGATAAAATATCTCTATCTATGGACACTATGAATTATAACAAGTCCCAATCTCTCTCTTAAAAGTGATTACATCTTTTGAATCTTCTCCATACCTATAAAACACATAAATTTATCAAGAAAATCCCTATTTTACACCATCCATATAGGTGTAGTACAACTTAGTCACATGGGTAGGAGCCTTAAAGAGTATTTTACAACTTATAATCATTTCTTATGCCTTTAAACCCCGTTTTGATGATCTATGTTCAATATTTCCTCCATCCAATCTGAGAGAGGGTTTATGAGGGTTTTAGAGTCACTTAGACTCTTAGCCTTTATTCATAAAAGATACGTGATGGATTTATAAAAAACTACCACTTATGGATTCTTGAGGACCCTCTATAACATCCTTGAACACCTTTAATCTCCATGAAAATTATCATGGGAGTTATAAGCATTTAAACATGACCATTCAAGTTTCTTTAACAATCTACTTAGGCTTGTGTGCACTTTAAGCTAATAAATGACTTCTTGGTGGATTTATCTACAAGTTGAAGGTTTGAAAATACTTGTAATGATCCCACTAGAATTTTATAATAGGTTTTATTGCACATATCAACCCAAAAAATAATCCTTTTAGATGCTAGGTTTAGTGTTGGTTTTATAACTTGTCTACAACTTAAGGCTCAGATGGCCTTCTTCATGTTTTTCATACATCAAAAAGGCTTAAACATATCTAATACTATCTCATGGACATGTTCCAACTTGTTAGATAAACTATCTAAGGCTATAAATGTGAAATGCTCTCAAATTGGCTACTAGGCCTTAATTTTGCCCATTAGGTTGGCTGTAACCCTTGTAGCTTAGAGTATTGTGCTTAGTTTCTCTCTCCTATGAGGTGTATATCATGTTTTTATAGCTGTATTACAACTTGAAAAACCTTCTATCAAGGTTTATTTGGATTCTAATGTCAACTTTCATCCCCTTTTTTAAAGTGTAGGGTCTGTACATGAGGGAAAAGTGCCTCATGTCTGAGACAAAATAGGGGGTACTTCCCTTATTTGCCTAGACTAAAAGAGATTTTTACAAGATTACTCAAGTGATAAAAATTTCTCATGCAAAAATTGAGCTCTTGATAACATCATCTAACCTCTCAAACCTATAAAATCCAAAATTGGCTTTTAAGAAGGGAGACAAACTATATGGATTTCTAGCATGAACTATGTATGCTCATTTTAGGTTCCTTCTCTTTCTTTCATTCACTGTGAAATGTCTATGCACACTGTTATATCCATGATAGATTTGATATAATAACTCTTCTAACACTTTTACCCTAGATTCATCCTTCATGCTCTTGAATTCCAAGCCTATTTCCAACATGATTATGTTTCCTATTTGAAAGGCTCCTACTTGTAAGTATCTATGCCTATTTTGGCTTGATGTAATGTTTGAAAACCCTTATATAAGCCTTTATAATCATTTCATAGTGATTTGACTCCCTTCTTTGATGTTTATACCATACCAAATTCTATAAATATCATCCTCATTTGTCACTGCCTACCTACTGACTAAGAGAGTCAGTTTACCCCTACCTGTAGATGGAGGTGGTCCCATGAGATTCTATCTAGGGTGTGTTTGCATCCTCTAAAAATATCTTGAAGTCATAATATTTTAATTTGACCTATTTCATACCTTTATTACCCTTCAAATACCATCAAGACATCCAAAACTCACTTTTTGCTACTTGGTTGTAGGTGAACTGAGATACTTTGTATGGATTGAGGAGATATATGGGTTGAAAAAACATCTTATCATATTTAATTGATGATCACTATGATCACTTGATAACTTTCACCATCAAGAATTCTTAATCATGAAATAAGGGTTACAATTACCATTTTAAAAGCAAAGTTGTTTAAGGAACAAACCTCTATATATATCATTGAATGTTTTCAATCATAAAATGGCAAGTTTACCCCTTTTACTAACTAACCTCATCTCATCCTATTGAACTCAAACATGGTGGAGGTCCTACCCTATGATAAGGTAATCATATTTACTCACTTAGATTGTCTGAAACCTTATCAACCATGTTATATGTCACCTTGAAAAAGCTCTTGGTTCTTTGTTTAGTGTTTTTAGGGACAAAGAAACCAAAATATAGTCATCATCCTCTTAGAGTGACTTTCAACTCCAACTATCCATATTACACCTTGGATGGGTCTATCATGGATCATTTCAACATGCAAGGGTTCCAAGTGAGGTCCTACCTCACTTCCACACTCAAATAACTATCTTAAACCCCTGTTTAGGCCACCTGTAAGTGGAAGTTTGGTACACCATAGTGAGATATAACATGAACAAGATGAAACCCTTAGAAATGAGAACTTTATGTACTTTACTTGGGCATATATATGCAAATTTGACAATGCTAAAAAATTGGAGTGCCTGTTCACCTCTCCATACATCATCATGATGTCAATAGGGCCCTGTAGATGCAAATTCTGAGTTATAAGGTAGATAGGATGGAATTGAGCACTAATATGTTTGTTTAAAGGCCTCCTAACACCTCAAATGCATTTGTCAATCCTCAAATGAATCAAATTGATAAATAAAACTTTGAGACAAACCTCAAAACACCTTATTCAACATGAAAATCACCTACCTATAGATGAAAAGAGTAACCTGAGAAAGAGAAAGTGGATAATGTGTATAATTTGGGCCTCATAGGTAGACCTAAAATCTTTACCAGTCCTTTAAGGGCTGATTTCCACCATGGGGATCTTAAAACCACTCTCTAAAAAATCCTACTCAATGTGATATTCCCATATACTAATGCCTAAAATGTACTTTCATGGTTGCCTAGCTAAAATAGGATTAGAAGAGACTCTTTGAGTTCTTGAGACCTCCAAAAGTCAAGATAACAAGATAAAACACTTTGGAGAGGTCTTATAACACATTGATAACACCTAAAAATAACTAACTTATCCAATCAAAGCAAAATACTCTGAAATAAGCTCAAAATAGGGACCCATCATGAATGTAGAAGCATAAAATGTTGCCTAGGTTCTTAGCAATGGTTCATAAAAGAGGAGATAATAAACTCAAACTTATTACCATGAATTTTAAGTATACTAAGACCCCTCTCAACCCCCAAGATCATTCCTCCCAACTCCATTTATATGGATTGTACAAAGCATTTGAAGTGGATCCTTCTTGGCTTGTGAAGGGAAGAAGAAAGGAGCACAATAAATTTTTTATTTATATGACCTTTTATCTACACAATAGGCATGATAAATATCTTAAGGAGTTTAAGAGACACTTTTACCACATTTTTATTTGAAGGTGGGCTCACCAAGTCCATATAAGTGGCTTTAATGGCCTATTTTCAATGAGATCTCCCTAGTTTCATGCATAAAATTGATCTTTGACTACATATGACTGATTATTGACATTTTACAACCTCTTCCACATTATAAAATTAGTTTGTGACAAATATGCTTCGTTGTAAAATCTATACAAGTCATTTAATGAGCTAAAAATGTGGCCAAATGGCATTTTTTGCATATAAAACATGGTAAAGGATGAATTTATGACCTAAGAACACCTTAAAACATTTAATTAACCATATTATGAAATTTATAAAATGACTTGAGCCTTTGACCATGTTTGACTAGAGTTGACTTTGGTTGACTAGACAAGTACATTGAGGATAGGCTTACACCAAGGTTAGAGCAAGGATAGGTGAGAATATAAAACAATTTGAGACCCCATAAGACATATAATAACCTTTTAAAAAGTTTAAATATGTAATGTTTGACATAATTTAACTAAAATTCAAAAAAAATTAGCTTGGTAATTCTTAGGGGTAACATGCTTGCCTATGTTAAGGACCAATAGCCTTATCACATCCATTGGGTAAAAGGAGTCAAATGCACTCTAAAATAGAAGGATCAGACCTTGACCTGACTAACAAGATATCTGATTGACCTCAAAACACATAAATAAAGGACAAACCCACACCAAGACTAATCAAAAACACAAAGCAAAGGCACACTTGTGCTACTAAGCACTTAGGGAACACAAGACACAAAAAAAAGAAAACTAATTATGTACATATAACAAAACATACCTCCCTTCCTTGATCAAAATTAAAGAACCTTGAATCTCCTTCTTCATGAGATAAATGAGGATGTCAAGCATGCTTAATTTTGGATGTAGTATTAGATGATTCATGATTCTTTCTTGTTCCTTAGATTGGCATGTCTTCTGATGGAGTCATCTCAAACAAGTCTCCAAGGTAGATGAACTATTCTTGACCTTATAAAGGTACCTCATAGTATTTCCCTATTGTTTCACCATGACAAATTTGTATTTCCATGAATGTAATGGCTCCTTGAATATCCATGTCTTCTTGAAAGGTCTTGTTGCTATTTTATTTTGTTACTACATCTTCAAAACCTTCAAAAAGTGTTGTGTTATAGAACTCTAGTAATGTTTCTTTTTCAAAATCCTTGTTGATGTTTGGAGGAGCAGCTTCACATGTGGTTCTATAATGAATCTCCAAACCATTTTCAAAAGATTAATAGTCATCATGGATTAATGGTTTAGATCCTCTTGATGATGATATGTCTCCACACATACTTGCTCCTCAATATCTTGGGTTTATGTTCTTAGGAGCCTTGCCTTCTCACAATCTTCATATTCTTAGAACATTTGTATTTAATTATACCCCATGTCTTCTTCTTGATGCAATGGCAGATTTACCTCTCCAAGTTTTGTTTATTAAACCTTATGAGTCCCAAATACTTCATTAGAAACCTCTTATTATTCATCTCTATATCCATCAAAGATGGGAGACTCAAAACACTAGAACACTTCCTCTTTAGCACTTGAGATCTCTTGTAGAAATTCAACTTGTATCTCCCTTGATTTAACCTCTTTGATCTCTTCCTTTTAGGATTCCAAAAGGACCTCTTCTAAGACTTATTCTTCACCATAGTTAAGGTACTCTTCCTCATCATCACAATCTGAAATTTCTTCACAATAAGTTATATCTTCTTCATCATCAACCCAATCTAAAATCTCTATCTCCTTCTCCCTCTTAGTAGTGCCAATGATAGGCTTCTCAAAACTAGAAACTTCATCCCAAGAAGGCTTCCAAGGAGAAATACATTCTTCACCATTCGAAGGGAAAAATGAATCAGTTAGAGGATTTGGAAATATGGGTTTAATGGCTTCATTTTCTTCAACCTTCTCTTGAATAGATGTGATATTCTACATTTTGAATTCCAACTCCTCAATTCTTTTGGTAAGGTTTTCTTGGAATAGATTCTCTTGGGGAGAAATGGGATCTTCATTAGTAAAGGAATTATGAGGCATTTTAGATGAAGGAAAAAAAAATTCTTTAATAAGGGTGGAAGGAGTTGAGTACGTTCAATATTCTTTTCACTTCCAACTTCTCCACTTAGATATCCTTTGTTCTTCTTTCCACAAGTTGCCACTACTTTCCATCTTGGGAAGATAGGCTTAGGTAGTTCTTCATGAGGGTTAGATATAAGTGGGGAAATATCATACTTATAAATTTCATTTTTTACTACCATGATGGATTGTGTCAAATATTGGTTTGCCAATTCAATCTCCTTGTCAAGATGATCCTCCAACATCAATATTCTTCTCTCAAAATACTCTCTAACAGTGATATCCATCTTCCTTTAGATACTCTTTTAGATGGAATTACAAGAAGGTAAAATTTGGGGAACACATGAATGTCTTGGGGCATTTTAAATCATGCTTGGATTAGAATTTTGAATGGGTATAGTTGACACACTTGAAGGCTGATGTGGGGTATATTGGAGATACCAAGACTAAGCTAGTTCATAAGCTTTCATCCTCTCTTCTATGTGGAAAATTAGGCCAAAAACATCAATAATATCACCTTTAAGACCTTACCAATTATATTTCTCAATGAGCATCCATTCTCTCTTGACTAACTCTAGAGCTTCCCTCACACTTTTGATACAATCACTAGGGATGACTTGACCACAACCATTTCTAGTATCAAGGTCTAACATAAAGTCTTTGTATCCAATGAGAGTCTTCTTGAAACTTGTAATGGACTTACTTGGAGAATAAATAAGTGGAATATATGCACAAGCTTGGGAGGGTTGGCTAAAGGCCTGATGCAAATCATAGCAGGGTTGAATATGGTCATATTAAGACTGATAAGACTAAATAAAGACTTGTTCATATTGATAAGGAATGGACAAATATGGATATGTCTCACCAACTTGTGTTAAGACAAATTCAACATCAAAATAATCCATGACTCATTCATGAGAAGACCATATAACAAAAAACAACCTCAAATAGAGTACCTGGACTACTTGACTAGTATATTTATGCTTGGAATCACCATTGGTGCTTAGTGAAATTTCCTCCAAAGGTTGGTATCTTGAGGAGAACACCAAAACTCCTCAATGAATAGACTTTTGAGTCCCACTGAGTGTGCCAAAAACAATTTTCACTTGAACTTTCACCCCTTAAGGAGATGTTTCAACTCTCCTTGTTCAAGTGGCACAATGTAAACACTTCAGGGTTGTGGGTGACCCAAATTTAAGGTGAGTCTCTAGATTAGGGCTAGTTCCCTTGATATACCACTTAAGATTGAACCTAATAATAAATTTTGGGGGTGAAAAGGGAGAGAGATAACTAAAAACATATCTAATATAGGGGAGGTGATACACCAAATATATGGTCTACTCACACCACTTACAATACACTTGAAACCAAAAGGAAAACTACACATAAACTTCATCCATCAAACTAAAATATCTTCTTCTACATAAATGTTTCAAGCATGGGATCCTGAGTAAAGATTAGGTTAGGATGACTTAGACAATAGGTCTTCTAGAATCACTAATGAATGAGCTACTCATTGTACCTAAAATCCACATTAGATGCTTCTTGTTGACCTGCAAGAGAGAGCTTTCAAACTACACAAGGCATTAACAAGGATAACATGTCAAGGTAAGAAAAATACACTTGTGAAAGACTAAAAACCATCACATACACTTGATTAAATCATGAATGAGGTAAAAACAACATTATTTATTAGTTCAAGGAAAAAAATTGAGTAGGGATTCACCATACTCAAGTGGAGAGATGTCTCCAACAGCCAAAAAGGGTAGAATATATAAGAATTATGAGAGAAGAGAGAAAAGGTGAATATCAAGAGTCACTAAGACACTTTCAAAGCAAAGAGAATTAGTTAAAACAACATAAAATTAGGCATGAGATATGTCCTACAAGTAACATAAGGAAACATATCCCTCAAACTCGTCTAACTCATCCATATGTGGCATAGATGCTCTCTCATGCTTATGAAACTACCCTTCTAACTTTCCCTCATTAGACTACCTCATCACTGAGTAGGGTTAGGTCTGGGGATTAATCTAAAGGGAAGGGGATATTTAAAATCACCTACATGTATTGGAATGGTCTAAAACCATTCATATCTTTCTATCCATGATCAATCATCTCAAATAATTACAAATGACTCCTTCCCATGTACCTATCACACTTAGCACATAAAATGATTCCAATTATCTAATTTGATCCATGCACAAGGAGGAATGACACCTGTC
Organism: Torreya grandis; assembly: GCA_037957365.1. NCBI lineage: Eukaryota > Viridiplantae > Streptophyta > Pinopsida > Cupressales > Taxaceae > Torreya > Torreya grandis. The sequence continues at coordinate 1,329,562 of JARHVA010001808.1, forward strand.
AAGAGTTTTCAAGTCATCATATTCATGAATCTAGCCTTAAAAGGCTTCCCGAATTAGAGTTTCACCATTTTCACTAAGTGTTCACTACTTGTTCACTGTGATTGGTTGAGATGAAGAAGGTATTAGACATACTTATGAGTTTAGATATCTCCATATATGGAAATGAGGACTTATAACAAGTCCAAATATCTCTCCTACACATGTTTGCATCTTTTGAAGCTTCTCAATACCTATATAACACATAAATATTTCAAGAAAATCATTGTTGTACACCATATGTATAGGTGTAGTAAAACTTAGTCACATGGGGAGAAGCCTTGAAAAGTCTTCTATATTTTATAATCATCTCATATGCCTTTACACCCCATTTTGATGCTTCATTTACAATATTTCCTCCATCAGGTCTGAGAGAGGGTTTGTGAGGGTTTGAGAGTCACTTGGACTCTTAGCCTTTATTCATAAAGGCTACACATTGGAGTTATGAAAAAATGCCACTTATTGATTATTGAGGACCCTCTCTAACATAATTAAACACCTTAAATCTCCATGCAAAGTATTATGAGAGTTATAAGCATTCAAACATGACCATTTGAGTTCCTTTAGCAGTTTGCATAGGCCTATGTGCACTTTAAGCTAAGAAATGGATTCTTGGTGGATTTATCTACAAATTTAAGTTTATAACATACCTATAATGATCCCATCAGCATGTTATAATAGGTTTTAGTGTACATATCAACCCAAAATATAAGTTGATCTCCCTTTAAATGATAGGTTTAGTGTTAATTTTATAACCTATCTACAACTTAAGGCTCAAATGGCCTTCTTCATGTTTTTCCTACATCTAAAAGGATCAAACATATCTAATAATATCTCATGGACATGATACTTGTTAGATATACTATATAAGGCTATAAATGTGAAAGTCTCTCAAATTGGCTACTAGGCCTTAATTTTGCCCATTAGGTTGACTGTAACCCTTGTAGCTTAGAGCACCCTGATTAGTTTATTTCTCTTATGAGGTGTCTATCATGTTTTTATAGGTGTATTACAACTCCAAAAACCTTCTTTCAAGGTTTCTTTAGCTTCTAGTCTCAACTTTCCATTCCCTTTATCAAAGTGTAGGGTTTGTGCATGAGGGAAAAGTGCCCCTTATCTAAGATAAAATAGGTGGAACTTCCCCTATTTTCCTAGAATAAAAGAGATTTTTAAAATATCCCTAAATTTATAAGCATGTTCCATGAAAAAATTGAGCTCTTGATAACATCATATGACTTCTCAAACCTACATAATCCAAAACTAGCTTTTAGGAAGGGAGACAAACTATATAGATTTCTAGTGTGAACTGCGTATGCTCATTTTGGGATAATTTTATTGATTATGTTCAATATGAAATTTATTTACATAATTTCATATCCATGATATATTTTATCTAATAAATATTTTGACACTTTGACCCTAGATGCATCCTTCATGTTCTTGAATTCCAAGCCTATTTCTAACATGACCATGTTTCTTGTTTGAAAGGCTCCTACCTATAAGTTTCTACTCTTGGTTTGGCTTGATGTAATGTTTTAAAACCCTTATATAATACTTTATAGTCATTTAATAGTGATATAACTTGCTTATTTGATGTTTAGACCATACCAACTTCTATAAATATCATCCTCATTTTTCACTGCCTACCTATTGACTGAGATAGTCAATTTACCCCTACCTATAGGTGGAGGTGGTCCTATGAGATTTTTTCTAGGGTGTGTATGCATTCTATAACAATATATTGAGGTTAAAATATTTTAATTTGACCTAGTTGATAACTTAAATACCCTTCAAACACCATCAAGACATCCAAAACTCACTTTTTCTTGCCTGGTTGTAGGTGAACTGAGACACTTTGAATAGACTGAGAGATATGGGTTGAAAAAACATCTTATCATATTTATTTGATGATAAATATGCTCACTTTATAACTTTCACCATCAATAATACTTGATCATGAAATAAGGGTTATACTTACCATATTTAAAGTAAGTCATTTAAGGAACAAACCTCTGTAGATATCATTGAATGTTTTTAGTCATAAAATGGCAAGTTTACCCCTTTTACTAACTGGCCTCCTCTCATCCTCTTGACCTAAAACCTAGTGGAGGTCCTACCCTATGATATATAAATCATATTTACTTACCTATATTATCTTCAACTTTAACAACCATGTTATATGTCACCTTGAAAAATCTCCTAGGTCTCTATTTAGTGTTTTTAGGGATAGAGAAATCAAAATACACTCTTCATCCTCTTAGAGTGACTTTCAACTCCAACTAGCCATATTACACCTTGTATGGATACATCATGGATAATTTAAATATGAAAGGGTTCCAAGTGAGGTCCTACCTCACTTCCACACTCAAATAACTATCTCAAACCCCTATTTAGGCCAATTATAGGTGGAAGTCTAGTACACCATAATGAGATATAACATGAACAATATGAAACCCTTATGAATGTGAACTTTATGTTATTTATTTAGGAATATCAATTCATATTTAACAATTTTAATAAATTTGAGTACATGTTCACCTCTCCATATGTCACCATGATGTTAATAGGGTCCTGTAGATGCAAATTCTGAGTTATAAGCTAGAGATGATGGAATTGAGCATTAATATGTTTGTTTAAAGGCATCCTAACACCTTAAATGCATTTATCAATCCTCACATGGATGACCTTCACAAATAACACTTTGAGACCAACCTCAAAACATTTTCCTCAACATGAAAATCACCTACCTATAGAAGAAAAGAGCATATTGAGAAGGAGAAAGTGGACAATGTGTATAATTTGGGCCTCATGGGAAGACCTAAACTCTTTACCAGTCTTTAAAGTTATAATTTTCACCATGGTGATCTTAAAACCACTCTCTAAAAAATCCTACTCAATGTGATATTCCCTTATACTGATGCCTAAATTGTACTTTCATGGTTGCCTAGCTAAAAAATGATTAGAAGAGACTCCTTGAGTTCTTCAGACCTCTAAATATTAAGATACTAATGAAATAACCTATGGATAGTTCTTATACCACCTTGATAACACTTGAAAACAACCAACCTATCCAATCAAAGTAAAATACTCTGAAACAAGCTCAAAATAGGGAGCCATTATGAATGTAAAAGCACAAAAAGTTGCCTAGATTCTTAGCAATGGTTCATAAAGGAGGAGCCATGCAAATTATAATTATTTACTTTAATTCGAATTGAACTAAGGCCCCTCTCAACCCCCGAGATCATTCCTCCCAAATCCATTTGTATAGACTATACCAAGCATTTGAAGTAGACCCTTCTTGGCTTGTGAAGGCAAGAAAAAAAAGTAGAATATTTTTTTTATTTATCTAACCTTTTATCTACACACTAATCATGGTAAATATCTTAGTGAGTTGAAGAGACACTTTTCCCATGTTTTTAGCTGAAGGTGAGCTCACTACGTCTGTACAAGTGCCATTAATGGCCTATTTTCAAAGAGATCTCCCTAATTTCATGATGAAACTACTTATTTAATATATTTTCATGATTATTGAAAAGTTATAACCTCTTCCACATTAAAAAACTTACTTTTTGAAAAATATGCTTCCTTGGAAAATCCATACAAGTCATTTAGTGAGCCCAAAATATGACCAAATGGCATTTTCTGCATATGAAACATGGTAAAGGATGAATTTATGACCTAAGAACACCTTAAAACATTTAAATGACAATATTATGACATTTATAAAATTATTTTATCCTTTTACCATGTTTGACTAGAGTTGACTTTGGTTGACTAGACAAGTACACGGAGGATAGGCTTACACCAAGGTTAGAGCAAGGAAAGGTGACATTTATAAAATAACATGAGACCCAATAATACATATAAGAACCTTTGAAAAAGTTTCAATATGTATGGGTTGACCTAATTTTACTATGATTCAAATCTGGTCTACAATTACATTTACCCCACTTTATTCTATAAATGAAAAAATGTGAAATGAGTAGCATAAAGGAAAAATAAGTGTACCTTGACTTAATTCAAAGGTGAAGCCCGTGAATTTGGATATAAATAACTGAGTCATGTTTTATTATGTGTCTTATAAATGAAACATGCATATATCAATCCTTAATATATATTAAAATCGAAGACAAAACTAAGTAAATAAATAAAATTGAGTAGAGAGATAAAATTGAGTAAAGTGATAAGAGAGCGGAAAGGAATGAATACACCTCATTGAGTACATGAACCAATGCATAAAACTAGTAACAACATGTGTGTATGTGTATATAGTGATAAATTAATGAATATATTATATTGGAGTGATAGTGTTGTTGAGCATGGTCATTGATGTCTTAGGTTGTCATTGATGTCAAAGAGACCATGTGGTACTAATGCATTAATGACAAAGTGATCTATTTAATAGCTTGGAGAGATATGGCACTTGTGTAGGTTTTTAAGGATAAATAAGAGGTTTTTAGGCATCCATATATGTATTTATAAATCTTTGGTATGTTTTTTGAGCATTTGGAGAGAGCAAAATGCATAATCTAGCTTAAGAGAAGCTAGAGCATTATTGCACATCATACAAATATGTATAAACTAGTAATTTTGTGCATTAATTTTAGGTATGAAGAAATTCATTTATGGTTAAATGTTTACATTGATATTTTATCTATATTTCCAAGAAACTACCTTAAAATTTGGATTCTTGAAGTGATTTTTAGCTCACGTTATAAATCTTCAAAATTACTCTAGCAAATTGTGATGGGCCAGAGACCATCAAGTTTAACCATGTTAAAGTATGAGGTCATTGGTCTATAAGATCCAATAGTGAGTGCTTAATCATACATATTTATATCAATATTTTTATGAATTTAACATGTCAAAGGTTACATGCATTGGTGACATGTGTCACAATCTTGCTAATCTGATAGAATATTAACGATGAGCTATGGTTCATACTTATGAATATCAATGGTGTAGGACAAGTCAAAGATTTAACAAAGCACATAGGACTGATAAGTGGAACAAGAATGTGGATTGATAATAAAGTGTTTATAAATCATTATATTTTACTAAATTTTCTAATCATATGAGTTTTTATCAATATGTAATGGTGAGCATTACAAGATAAAGACCTAGCTGATCTGAGGAGATCAATGGTGTGTATTTAGTCAATATTGCCAAGGAGCATGAGATGAGGTCAAAATAATACATGTTTAGCATATTTAAATATATAGATACTTTAGAGTGAGATAAATGATTTATATTCATTCAATATATGAGAGGGCATAAGATGTTGACAAACTATTCAGTGTTTAACAGTGACTGTTGTAATTTGAATATTCAAATTAACAAAGGAAAAACTGGTGCTAAGTATTTAGCTCATATTTTATGATCTATGATGCATTAAAAATTAAATAAAAAATAAAATTTGTAGAGGACTTCAAGGCACATATATTGAGTCTATTTATAAGGTCTGAATGCTTGTATAATCAATTTTATTGAGATCTAAAGTTGACTATGTGTTTGACCATGTTTTATAAGTGACCCAAGAAGAATATTTGAGTTGTTTTGATGGTATTTGGATGTTTAAAGGGGATTGTGATATTGGAGATATTTTAAAACTCTATAAGGATCATCTATATAGATTTTGGATATTTTACTAATCCATATTCAATAGGAAAAAATGCTTAGAATTTGATTGTTTGTTCATTCATGGTGTTTATGTCTAGAAGGTCAAAGATTATTCTATTTGGCTTTAGTAGATGAGTGTTGTGATAGATATAATATTTTTATGATGTTTAAGGGGTGATGTGAATTGGACCTATACATTTTGAATTCTTTTGATGTTTCTAATTTTCTCATTGAAGTGATAGAGAGGTGAATAGGTCTTTATGAGACCAATAAGGGATACTAAGGCCTAATTGAAAGGTGTAGCTACTTAAGTGTGACCCATGGATGTTATGGCTGACCTATGTGGATGGTATTGAGCTATGTTATTTATCTTAAGAGATAAGACAAATATTATGGATGAACTAAAAGACAATAATCATGATGACTCTATAAAAGGTGAAATCAAATGTGGTGATTTATAGAATTGAGAAAGAGGTGTATGTGAGTGTTGTAGAATAAAGGAAAGAAGAAAGGGTGTATGCCTAGTGGATGGGTTGTAAAGTAGATGATTTTTAAGTCACATTTATGATGCTATAATAGTTATTTTGTACGTTTGAATATTGAGGATGAATGAATGGGTCTAGAGTGATCCAAAAGGATGTTTTGGATGCCTTGAGTGTGAATGAAGGATAGATGATGTTTGTGTGAGCTTGGTCATTGATTTGAGAGATAGATCAAAGTGTGGACTGTGTGAATGATCATTTTGTCATGTTGTTTATGTTGTGATATAATTTTTTTTGAAAAGTGTAGAGTGATCAAAATATGGTTTTGGATGTTTGTGTCTATGTGAAGAAGTGAAGGGGTTGATATACATTGTATCTCCTTTAAAATGACAGTCAATTAGTTTTCAAGAGATGATCATATCATAGGTGTTGGGAGGGTGCTCAACATCTAGGTTATAAGGAATTTACCATCTTAAGGGTAGGTTTTCCTTATGGAATAGGTTTTTGACTAAATTCTAGGCAAAAGGACTTAACCATCCTAGGGGTAGGTGTTCCTTATGGAACAAGTGTTTCACTAAATTTTGGTCAGAAGGACTTGACCATCCTAAGGGTAGGTGATTATTATGGAATGGGTGTTCCAATAAATTTTCATGTTTGTAATACCTTATAAGATAAGTATTCCATGTTTTTGTGTTCTTGAGAGTGGGTTTTATTCCCCAAGAGGGTTTCCCACATAGATCTTATGTTGCATGTATGTGATCTTGTATTATCTATTATTCATTGCTATAAACATCTTAAATGTTTCATGATTGGTTGTATTGAATTCTTAAGTGTTTGAAGGGTTTCAAAATTGAATTTGATTATTTTCCACCACTAATTCACCCCCCCCAACTCTCAATGATTTTTACATCTAATAATTGGTATCAGATTAGGTCCTTTGGTAAAGGCTTGATATCTTGAAGGAGATCTAAGCTAAAATATAGGTAGCCATCAAATACAAGGAGGTTTTTCACTAAGCATGCACTAATGTTTAATGGTAATTATGCTTTTTATAGTGCAAGGTTTAGGACCTACATCATTTCCCTAGGGTTTGACATTTGGAAATATATTATGGATGGTTATTCTACACCTACTATTCCTCCATCTAGTGATGCAGATAAGAAGTTGTTTGAGAACAATTCTAAGGAAATGAATTCTATCACTTGTGGTCTTTCATATAATAAATACAACAAGTTAATCCATTACATATCTTCCAAGTAAATGTGGGATACATTTAAGAATATTTATAAATTAGATTCAAAGGTTAAGTTGGCAAAGTTGCTGACTCACTGAAGACAATTAGAGAGCCTTAAGATGAAGGAAAAAGAATCTATGGCATATTTTCTATAGAGAGTTGATGAGATTGTAAACATAATCAAACTTATTAGAGAGAAGCTTTAAGAATCTACTATATTTCAAAATGTATTAAGATCTCTCTCTCAAGTTTGATTCTAAAGTATCTATTGTAGAATAAATTCATGATCTTAATATTTTGAAAATGGATGAATTTCATGGCATCCTTACTGCTTATGAGATGAGAATAAATGATGATATACCACCATAGAAGGAAGAATAATTCAAGACAAATATGAATCCAAATAAGAAGTTCCAAGGTGAGAAACTCAATGAAGATGACATAACTAATATTGATTAAGATGAACTAATTATGTTTTCTTATAAGGAAATTGAAAATAGGGTCAGATAAGTATAAGGGTAAACTACCCTTCAAATGCTTCAATTGTGGATAGGTAGGAAATTTTGCTAATATGTGCCCTCATAATCATAATAAGAATGATTATGAATAGCATGGTGAAGGCCAAGATGAAGACAAGAAGATGTTAGGTTGTGGAGCTAAAAGCTTCACTGATGCAAACATTGGAGGAGGTTGCTGAGTGTCACAGTAACCGGCGTCGGTCAGGCCAACCGACATCAGTCAGGAATAGATAGGAAGTAACTGACATCGGTCAGGGATCGGCCGATGTCGATCATCTCTAGATAGACAGGGACTGACGTCGGTCACCTGTGCATTTTAGAACTGTTAGTTACATGAATAGTTAGTTTGTTGAACAACCAGTTTGCATGTAAAGGCTAATTTTAGTCTTGAGTTGCGTGTCTAATTATTGTAATTAGGAAGTATAATTATTGTTTACATGGGGTTTATATAAGAGACCCATGGGGATGTATTGTAATCAAGTACAAGGAAGAGATCCTTTCAATTGTAAGATCTAGGTTTACAGGTGTGCAAGACCAGGTTGATCTGCAGGTTGTGCAAGATCAGGTAGGAGATCTACATGGTAAGTAAGATCAGGTGATTTGTAGGTGTGCAAGATTAGGGGATCTACTTGGAGTACTTTGAGTACTTGGTGTACTGGTAGTATTGTTACTGACTGGTGGAGGGTACAACTCTATGTTTGAGTTGTGGTTGTAATTGGTTGAGTGAGATAGCTCTTGAGGGAGAATATCTGTCTGCCCTAGAGGTGTGGGAAGAGTGTGGCATCTTCATTGTATTTCCTTTTGAAGAGTATTAATACTTGATTGTATTATCTCTCAAATTCTATGTTGTTTCTGGTTTCTAGTTACTTATTACTTCTAGTTTAATTCTGTGTTTAGTTGCTTATACAAGGTAATCAATTGTGCTCCTAATCTTGACAAAGTGGTATCAGAGCGAGGTTGCAGGGAGCAGGTTTGTGTTTAATTACAAGTCACTCTCAGGGGTTTATGATTGAGTGAGAGTAAAGCAATGGCAGAAGAAAGTAAGTTAAGAATGGATAAATTCAATGGCAAGAATTATCAATTATGGAAGATGCAGATAGAAGACTATGTGTATCATAAAGATCTGTACTTACCATTGGGTGGGGTTGCAAGCAAGCCCATAGATATGAAAGATGAAGAATGGAATGTTCTTGATCGAAAGGCTTTGGGATCTATAAGGTTGAGCCTGGCATCATCTGTGATTTCCAACTTATCACAGGAATATTTGGCAAATTTATATGAAAAACCCTCAGCTTCGAATAAGGTATTTCTTATGAAGCAATTATTTAATTTGCAAATGCAGGAAGGTGGATCAGTACATAGTCATCTTAGTGATTTCCATGGGTTAGTAAATTAGTTAATTTCAGTCAATATTGCTTTTGATGATGAAATTAAGGCTCTCTTAATCTTATGCTCATTACTTGAAAGTTGGGATAGTTTGGTAATGGTAGTTAGTAATACTGCATCTACTTCAAATATCTTGAAAGTGGATGATGTTGTTAGTGTAATCTTGAATGAAGAAATTTGCAGGAAAAGCACAAGGGAATCATCAGGGAATGCTTTAAGTGTTGAAAGTAGGGGAAGGCAAAGAGAGAAGATAGAGCAAGGGAAATCAAGGTCAAAGATAGGTAGGATATCTAGATCCAGACATGGCAAGAAAATCTGTTGGAATTGTGGAAAGAAAGGGCATGTAAATAAAAATTGCAGGTTGGTTGAAGATCAGCATGAAGGAAATGAAGAAGCAGATGTTGCAAGTATTGTTGCACAAGATGCTCTTATATGTTCCTTGGATAAAGTGGAATCTTGGGTTTTAGATTCTGGTGCCTCTTTCCATGCAACCCCAAATAGAGAATTTTTCCACGATTATGTCCAGGGAGACTTTGGAGAGATTTATTTAGGGGATGGTAAGCCTTGTCAAATGGTTGGCAAAGGGAAAGTGCAGCTAAAATTGTAGATGGGCAACACATGGGTGTTGAAGGAGGTCATGCATGTCCTAGTCCTGAACTGGAACTTGATTTTTGTTGGAAAGTTGGGTGATGAGGGATGCATAGTAACTCTCACAGCAGATTCTTGGAAGGTTTCCAAGGGTGCACTTGTTTTAACAAGAGGTAAAAAAGTAGGTACTCTTTATCTATCTACTTGTATTACTGATTCTCCTTCTAGTTTATCTACTTTAGATGTAGATACAAAGATGTGGCTCAGTAGGCTTGGTCACATGAATAAGAAGGGGATGCATGTTCTTGAGTAAAAAGGTAAGATTTCAGATTCAGAAAGCATAAATCGAGATTTCTATAAGCAACAAAAGAAAGTGAGGTTTCTTGAAACACATGCTACAAGAAAGGATTGGGTCTATTGTACAAAGAGGAAATCTAATGTTTTTGACAAGAATAGGAAAGCCTTGGTGTTCATTGAGAAGATGATGGACAAATATTAGCTCAAGGGGCTAAATAATTCTGAGTAGGGTAGTTTGGATAGGGTTATGATTCAAAGTAAGCTCACGGGTAAAAAGTCATCACTCACAAGAAAACAAAGGTACTGACGTCGGTCAGGGAGAATCGGTGTTGAATAAGAAGCTACTAATGTCAGTCATGTGTAGACCAGAGCAATCAGTGGTGTTGGGAAGGTGGAAACCGACATTGATTAGGGAACTGACATTGGCAGTCAGGTCAATCGCATGAAACTGACGTCAGTCGGATGCAGACTGGGAGGTGACTGACATTAATCACTGTTAGAATAGAGTTTGGGTGGATAGCAAGCTGTCAAGGAGTCTAAAACACCCATGAGGAGGACTAAAAGGGTAAGTAAGCCTCAAATTCGTTATTCCCTTTCTTTAGACTACTTGTTGCTCACTAATGTTCAAGAACTAAGAATTTTTAAAGAAGCAGAGCAGGTAGAATCTAGAAAATAGTGGGAGCATGGCATGAATGAGGAAGTTGATTCCTTGAAAGAAAACCAAATGGGAGATTTGGCAGAGTTTCCAGTTGAAATGAAAGCACTAAAAGACAAATGGATTCCTAGGTTAAAGAAGAGAGAGAATGGACACGTGAGATGGAAGGCCAGGGTATATGGTCTTGAGCAGGCTGCAGGACAATGGAGGTTTGACAGGTGTATGACAAAGCATGGCTTTAGTAAATGTCAATATAACCATTGTGTTTCCTTTACCAAGTTGGATAATATTAGCTACATTATCCTGTTACTGTATGTGGTGTATATGCTTGTTGTAGGGTTACACATGTAGGGAGTTACTGAGCTAAAGGTAAAGATAGTTTAGAGGTATGTCATGAAGAATTTGGGAGCAACAAAATTCTTTGGCATGAGTATTCCTAGAGATAGGGAAGATCACAGGTTGATGTTGTCTCAGGATGATTGTGTGAATAAGGTAGTGGAGAGGTTCAAGATGCAGGATGTAGAACCGGTTAGCACACCTATGGATGGATAGTTCACAGAACAGTGTCCCCAATCACATGATGAGGTTGAGTACAAGTGTACTAGACCTGAGTTTGCCCAAGTAGTGGGTGTTGTCAATGAGTTTGTGGCCAATCCAAGAAAGAAGCACTAGAAAGTAGTTCAATGGATTCTCAGGTATTTGAGAAGGACTAGTAACAGGTATACATGCGATGCAGGGTCAAGCACTTCTCTACATGGATATGTAGATTCAGATATGGTAGGTTACTTGGATGATAGGAGTAGCACCATAGGATGTGTGGTGGTTGGTCTTCAAGATTGAACTTGAAGAGGGATACAAGATAGGAAACAAATTAGATGATGTATAGGTATAGGTGTCGCTATTTATCTCCAAGTGGGAGATTGTTAGGTGTGAAGCTAAAAGCTTCACTGATGCAAACATTGGAGGAGGTTTCTGAGTGTCATAGTAACTGGCATCGGTTAGGCCAATCGACGTTAGTCAGGAGTAGACAAGAAGTAACTAACATCGATCAAGGATTCATTGACGTCAGTCATCTCTAGACAGACAGGGACTGACGTCGGTCTCCTGTGCATTCCAAAACTATTAGTTACACGAATAGTTAGTTTGTTAAATGGCCAATTTGCATGTAAAGGCTAATTTTAGTCTTGAGTTGTGTGTCTAATTATTGTAATTAGGAAGTCTAATTATTGTTTGCATGGGATCTATATAAGAGACCCATGGGGCTGTATTGTAATCAAGGACAAGGAAGAGATCCTTCCAATTGTAAGATCTAGGTTTGCAAGTGTGCAAGACCAGGTTGATCTATAGGTTGTGAAAGATCAGGTAAGAGAACTACATGGTAAGTAAGATTGAGTGATTTTCAGGTGTGCAAGATCAAGGGATCTACTTGGAGTACTTTGAGTACTTGGTGTACTAGTAGTATTGTTACTGACTGGTGGAGGGTAAAACTCTGTGTTTGAGTTGTGTTTGTAATTGGTTGAGTGAGAGAGCTCTTAAGGGAGAATATCTATATGCCCTAGAGGTGTGGGAAGAGTGTGGCATTTTCATTGTATTTCTTTCTGAAGAGTATTAATACAAGATTTATTGTCTCTCAAATTTTGTGTTGTTTCTGGTTTCTAGTTACTTATTACTTTTGGTTTAATTTCGTGTTTAGTTGCTTGTACAAGGTAATCAATTGTGCTCCTAATCCTGATAGAAGACATATAAGTCTAATAAGAGGAAAAAGGGATTCAAAAAGTATGACAAAAAGAAGTACTTCAAGAACAAGAAGAGTCTTTACACCAATAAAGATTATAGCTCATCAGATGAGAGTGAAGACAATGACTCAAAGTACGATCATGAAGATGATGTTCCTGTTGAAGATGAATCCCTCTTCATGGATGAGGAAGGAATCTACTCACATCAAAAGGAGTCTACTTGGAGTAATTCTAATGATGATAAATATAAGGTGGACTATGAGATTGAATTGATGAATGCTCTTAAAAAATTGAACATTGAGAAGAATATTAACAAGATGATGAAGTCTCAAATCAAAGACTATGAGGAGCAATTCAATGTGTATGAAGTAAGAATTAATGAAGACACCAAAGACCATGAAGATATAGTTAAGCATCTTAGTTGTTAATTACAAATCTTGTCTACAAGCCTAAAAGCTAAAGAAGATGAATGTTCAAGGTATGTAACTGAAAATGAGTCATTAAAAGATGAGTTAGAGAAGACATCTACTAAGATGCAATCATGTATGTGATTTGAAAATATCTTAAGTGATCTAGATAATATTTTGAGCGGTCGAAAGCATTCAAGTGATAGAAAAGGTCTTGGATACAAAGAAGAACCAAAAAATACAACTGAAGACAAGATGAAGACTAATTTAAATCAGACTTTGAAGGTCAACAATTAGTCAAGGAATGAAGATGCTAGCAGAGTGAAGACAAATCAGATCAAATAACCAAATGCCATGAGGTATGCAATTTTCAATGGTTACTATTACACATGTAATCAGTTTGGGCATAGATCTAGAGAATGTAAGAGACCTATTAGAAATGAGTTTACATGGAACAATGATGGGGTTCATTATTCAAAAGTTGTCTCTTCTTAAAAAGGAGTAGTTTTTTTTAATTATCAAAAGAATTGACATATTGCAAGATTTTGTTATAATCAGGAAAGGTAGGATAAGCTTCTTTTAAAAGGTATAGTGTGATTCAACTATCATTATATGGGACAATTTGCAAAATATTATCCAAATAAGGTAAGGCAAGTTGAGTTTAACTCAAGAAGAATGGTTTATTATAAGTGTAAGAAGATTGGTCATATTGCTAAGTTCTGCAAGCAAATGTCATCAAGTCAAAATAAGTTCAATCAGACTCCTAGAGTGCAAGAAAGAAGAAAATTTAACTTATGGAAACTAAAGATGAAAATTATGAGTCATAATGAGTTTGCATGTCCAAGTGGTCTATTTTATGAAGTGGAGAATACTATAGAGGTTGAAGATAATCAGGAAATCCCATTTTCTACTCCTATTGAGAATGGAGAGATTAATCTCAAGGAGAAGACCAAGGTACTAGTTGAGACTAGTTTTGAGGTGTGTATGGATACAATTGAACATCCTACTATTGTTGAGAATTTTTTATGCAAAGAACATCAATTGTCAATATCTAATGATGAGGTTCTTTTTCTAGTTGAGAAGGTATGCCATGGATACTTTTTATCTCCATGTATTATCAAATCAAAATTTGAAGAGAAATAGAATATTGTAGTGGATGAGCATGTTGCTTATATTAAGACTATGATGAAAAAGAAGAACTATCAGTATCAAATGACCAAGGAGGAGAAGGAATATGAGAATTTGTGGGCAACTCTTGGTTTCACATTATTCTAGGATATTATGAGTTAGGGTGTTGTTTTCTAGGCTTTAGGGAGACACTTGACAAGCAAGAGGAAAAATGGTGGATGATATTTGAAATTAGGTTTATTTTATAGGACAAGAATATAATTTGAAAATATTCTTGGCTAAGGGGGAGCAATGAGTCTTATAATTCTACTCCAAGATGTTGTGATCGAATGAAGTTGTGTGTGCAAGGTCTATAGGTTGGGTATGGAAATATATAGGTGTCATTGTAAGTTTTCAAGGTGTCTTAATAATGGCATAGAAAGATGTGATGACTTTATTTAGATGTGTCCCAAGTGTTTTCAAGATTTGAACATCTTTTGTGCACAATTGGAGAATTTTTTATTGCTCTCAAATTTTCTAGTTTGTTTTTAAGGGTATGTAGGTCAAGAACCATGGTATAATAATTAAGTCTCCCAAAAGATTTTGATCTCAAAATTTTATTCATAAGTGTGTATTAATAACCTCTAGGTATGGGAAAATTTTCATAGTTAGGCATTGATTATAAGAAGGTGTGTTGACCAAGTTTCTTTTATAAACCTTGTGTTTTGGTCTTTGTTGGAAAAGTGGTTTTCATAATGAGTTAAGGTTTGAGTTTGTTTAATAATTTGAAATGGTAAAATGGGTGATCAAAATGTTTTTCACAGTCTTTTGGAAGTGCATGGTTGGTTCCATAAGGGAGGATTTGTACAAGTAGAGGGTTAATTGGCTAGTAGGTTTGTGAAGGAAGTATGTTGCAGAGGAAGAGTTGAGAGTTAAATTTTGACTTGTTTTAAGGGGTATATGATTGTACTCTAGATATGAAATTTAAAACCATGAAAATTCATACATTAAATGTTATGGGTTTTGCAAGGTCCAGGTAGGGCTACAAGGCCTCTAAGTAAGGCTAGTATGAAGACGTGGAGTTTTTGGTCATTTTATATAAAAGACCAAGATGGTTTGAAGATTCTCAATGGGTGCCTAAAGTTATATGACCTAGGGGGAGTCCCTCTCAATGTTCTCAAGATGAGTTCAAGTAGTTTTTGATGTTTTAGTGTGTTTTATCTTCATAACAGTAGAGTATGATCAAAGAAGAGTAGTCATGGAGCATGTTTGAGAATTTCAAGGTAATAAGTGATATGAACAATGTTAAGGGGAGTTTGTATCATCTCTCAGAGGTGGTCCTTTCTTATTTTTGGTCTTGACATCCTTTTTTAGGTCTTTAGGAACAGAAGATAGGCCCTTTGCCATTAATGTCAAAGGGGGAGAAAGATCAAAATTAAGTTTGATGAGGATGTTAAAATATTAAGAAGAAATTTTGAGGATTTTTTTCATCAATGACAAAGGGGGATATTTTTTATCACAGTCATTTATGTTTTAGGTTGTCATTGATGTCAAAGAGAGCATGTGGTACTAATGCATTAATGATAAAGTGATCTATTTGATTGTTTGGAGAGATATGGCACTTGTGTAGGCTTATAAGGATAAATAAGAGGTTTTGAGGCATCCATAGATGTCTTGAAAAAGATTTGGTATGTTTTGTGAGCATTTGGAAAGAACAAAATGTATATTCTATCTAAAGAGAAGCCAGACCATCACTGCATGTCATGTAGATATGTATGAGCCAATAAGTTTATGTATTTACTTTAAGTATAAAGAAAGTCATTTATGGTCAAAGGTTTACATAGTGATGTTATCTATAGTGAAAAGAAGATACCCTAAAAAATTTAAGTCTTGAAGTGATTTGTACCTCAAGTTATAATGCTTCAAAGTTGATCTAGAAAACTATGATGGCCCAGGGACCATCAAGTTTAATCACATTGAAGTTTGAGGTCATTGGTCTAGAAGATCCAATGATGAGAACTTAATCATACATATTGAGATCAATGGTGAATATGAATTCAACATATCAAATGTTGCATGCATTGGTGATAATTTTCACAACCTCGCTAATCTGACAGAAGATTAATGGTGAGTGGTAGTTTGTACTTATGAAAATCAATGGTGTAAGACAAGTCAAAGAGTCAACAAAGCATGTGGGACTACCAAGTGGAACAAACACATGAGTTGAAATAAAAGTGTTAAAAAGGAATGAAAGGTTTCCAAGTTTCATAATCATGAGATTTATAATCAAGATATAATGGTGAACACTATAAGATAAAAACTTGGCTGATCTGAAGAGATCAATGATGCATATTTGGTCAATATTGCTAGGGAGCACAAGATGGGGTAAAATTGATTGAATGTTTAGCATAGTTAAAGAACTATATAATTTTTAGGGATATCAATTATTCATATTCATTCAATCTATGAGAGGGCATGAGATGTTGACAATGTGTTTGATGTTTAATAATGACTGTTGGAATTTGAATTTTCAAATTAATGAAGGAAAAAATAGTGTGGAGTATTTTGCTCATATATTATGATCTAAGAAGAATTTGAAGGTGTATTAAAAATAAAATTTATACAGGAATTCAAAGTGTATCCATTGAATCTAGTTATAAGTTCTGAATGTTTTTATAATCAAAGTTATTCAGCTCCAAAGTTGATTGTGTTTGACTATGTTCTGTAAGTGACCCAAGAAGGATATTTGAGTTGTTTTGATGATATTTGGATGTTTCAAGGGGATTGAGATATTGGAGAGTGTTTTATACTAGATTAGGATCATTTTTATCTATTTTTTTAGGTTTTACCAATGTATATTCAATATGAACAAATGCTTATAAGTTGATAGTTTGTTCATTCATGGTGTTTTGTATATAAGGTTAAAGATTGTTTTATTAGGCTTTAGCAAAGGAGTGTTGTGGTAGATATAATATTTTGAAGATGTCTAAGGGTCATGTGAATTGTAAATATACATTTGGAATTGGTTTTATGTTTCTAATTTGATCATTGAAGTGCTAAAGGGGTTAATATGTCTCAATGAGACCTATACGAGCTATGAAGGCTTAATTAAAAGGTGTAGTTGCTTAAGTGTGATCCATAGATGCTATGGTCAACTTTTGTGGATGGTATTGAGATATATTAAGGGATAATAAAATTATGATGTCCAACCTATAAGATAATAATCATGAGGACTCTATAAAAGGTGAAATCAAATGTGGTGATTTCTAGACTTGAGAAAAGAGGTGTATGTGAGTGTTGTAGAACAAAGGAAAGAAGAAAGGGTGTGTGCCCAATGGATGATTTTTAGAATATAGAAGTTTTATTATTGTGTGTATGAAATATAGGTCATATTTATGATGTCAAAATATCACTTTTTTAGGTTTGAATATTGAGGATGAGTGAATAGTTATAGAGTGATACAAAATGATGTTTTAGATGCCTTAAGTGCAAGTGAAGGATAGATGATGTGTGTGTGAGATTGGTGGTTGATTTTGGAGGTATATTAGCTTTTGGACTTTGTATATGACCATTTGGTCATGTTTTTGAGGTTATGATAGATTTTTTGCTGAGAAGTGTAGAGTTATCTAAAAGATGGTTTTAGATGTTTGTGGCTATGTGAAGAAGTGAAGGGGGTTAATATACATTGTATCTTTGTCATATTGGTAGGTAATTAGTGTTTATAAGATGATCATATCATAAATTTTAGGAAGCTACTCAAAATATAGGTTATAAGGACTTGACCATCCTAGGAGTAGGTGATCTTTATGGAATAGGTGTTTCACTAAATGCTGGTTAGAAGGACCTGACCATCTTAAGGGTAGGTAATCCTTGTGGAACAAGTGTTTCACTAAATTTTGGTCAGAAGGACTTGACCATTTTAGGGGTAGGTGATCCTTGTGGAATGGGTATTCCACTAAAGTATCATGTTTGTAATACCTTATAGGACAAGTAGTCCATGTGTTTTTAGGCTTGAGAGTGGGTTTTATTCCCCAAGAGGGTTTCCCACATAGATATTGTGTTGTGTGTATGTGAGCTTGCATTATCTATTGTTCATTTCTATAAACAACTTGAATGTTTCGTGATTGGTTGTATTGAATGATTAAGTGTTTGAAGGGTTTGGAAATTGAATTAGATTTTTTGCCACCACTAATTCACCCCCCTCTTAGTGGTTTTTAGCTCTAATAATTGTGTCCAATCCTCTCATTTAAGTGTCTCAAGAACTCATGTAGACTATTACTCCATAATTTCCTACTCATGTGTAGTAGATGGATCTAAAACTAAAACTATATGATGTAACTAGAAATGTATAAATAGAGATATATAACTAGAGATGTTGGCTCTATGGACACTCAGGTATATTAGGTGGCTCTGAGACACTCGATAATTGAAACCACTATAGATGGAGTAAGGAATGAATATGGTGTGTAAATTATAACATGGTATCTAATGTGTAAAATTTAGATAATGTCATGGAGTTTATCATTTCATCTGATCAACCAGTGTATAAATGAGCATATAAAAGCAATGTGCCACACACATGTCCCCAAATCTAATATCTAAGCAAATGGTTAATGGACTAAGTTGTAATAATATGTATCTAAGTATCTAAACTAAAATTGGAATGATCATGCCACATATGATGCCCCTAATTTGAGAAAACTAGTATGAATTTGAGCTAAATTGAGCCAAAATTGGTAAACTATAACTAAATATGTGCAAACCTAGATTGTACCTACTATAATTTCTAGCCAATCTATAATTTTTTGAAACTGAGGCTACTAGATAATAACACCATATCTTGGATAGTAACACCATGTAGTGCTAGTGTCCCGATTTGGGCACTAATGTCTAACTATTTTGATTTATGTGCAACTATAATTGATCTCTACGTCACTATTTCCCACTATGTTTTCTTGAGTCTAATTTCTATATTTTGAGCCTATGTGCTAAAAAGTATACTCTTGGTCCATCTGAGTAGCTTAATCTCTATGACAAAACTTTGTGAATGCCCCATTGTTTTGATGGGACTTATTGAACCTATATATTAAATGTCCTCAAAATAAAAATATCTATAAAATGTGTGTTATCTGGAGCATTTCTGATATTGTTGGTGTGAAAAAGATTATTTCCTATCTAGTTCTATTTTCAAGTGTGAATATGATTATCTTCCTAATCAGTTCCATTGGTTGATTACATTCACACCTTATTTAATTAAGTTTACTTAGGTGTTTTATATATTTTTCACACCTCACAGGATCATGACACTTGTCATAATCTTATGTAAGGTTGGTGAGAGGTTTGTCACACATCATAGGATCATGAAATTTGTCACAATCCTTTGCAGGGTTGATGAGAGGTATTTAGTATAAGTACCCTTTATGTAAGCTTTTTTTGTAACACCAATTGAATGAATGATTCATGCATTGTCTTGAGTTTAGTATTAATTCTCATTCCTTAGTCTAATTGCTTCCCTAGGCCTTTTAAACTCTTTCCCAAATCTTACATGGTACTAGAGTAGTTAAGGTACCTATGGTAGCCTAGTAGGGATTATAATCTAATAATTTCTCTTATAGTCCATATGCTCTTCTCTTGCATCCATAAGTGTGGTCATAAGAATCAAAAAGATGTGAGAAGAACAATTAGATTCTTGGGGGGGAGCTTCCTTTTGAGTGTTTGAGTGTTTCAATTTTAGGTCCTTTTTTGCCATTTAAGAAGCATGTTGGAGCTCACCATTTCATCCAGGTATATTGGATCTCTCCCAGTTTATTCTAGTTGAGTATTGGAGGATCCATCATCAGGTGATTTTTTTAGCAATTTTGCATGCATCTAGCGGATTAGAAGAGTGAGATTTGAAGTTTTTCTCTCAAATACATATTTTACTTTCAAATTGTAAATTTTTTTAAAAAAATCTTCCTCCAAATCTATTTCTCATATTCTAGTTTTTTTCATTTTTATGGATTATTGCAATTTTTTATTTTTTAGTTTTTTTGACAAAAAAAACATAAATTATTGTAAAAAAAATTAAAAATAAAAAAATATCTGTTTTGGTATTCTTAAAAAAAAACTTTTGTTTTATATTTAAAAAAAACTCATAAATTTTTTTTTGAAAATATATTATATCAAAAAATTATTAGTAAATTTTATTTTATTTTTTTAATATATCAATTTAAAAAAATCAATTATGAAAAAAAACAAATCTAACAAAAAAAGCACATAGCATTTTATGGGGAAAAGAAAAAACATACAAACTAAATTTTCATAAATTTTTTCTTAAGGCTCATGGCCTGTTCACAGAGGTCGTGACCTTTGATAAAATGCTTAGCCTCCACCAAGGCCTTTGACCCCTACATGCCAAATACCATCTAATTTATTTTTAGTTTTTTTTTAAACAAAAAAACTTCAAAATCATGTTTTGTTCTAGTTTTTCTTTAATACCATTACATCTACATTAAAAATTCTCAATTTTTAAGCCAATTCAGGTTTTTTGGGGCATGTTTTTAATGATTGAGTTGGTGGTCAATTTGGGCTAGTAGGCCACATTGACAAAAAAATTGTTTTTCAAATATCACATGTTTTTCATGTCCATGGAGGAGTCAATCTTGGCTGGAGGACAAATCTGAATGTAATTCTCTATTTTTCCACACATGGAAAATGATTTTTTTTGAAAAAAATATTTGGTCAAATTTGGTAGCCTATGCTAAATTTGGTAGACTTCTAAACTTGGTGGACCTTTAAATCTAATGAATCACCAATTTTGGTGGTAGTTCTACTAAAGTTGGTGGATTTTTAAAATTAGCGATATTTTCACTAAATTTGGTGACATGGTGTATGGTCCCCCTCTCTATTGGTGTTCTTGAATTTTTAGTTCAACTTCAAATGACAATATCTTGATCATAAGACCTCTGATTTCCAAGAACTTTTATTTATTTTGGCTATTTTTCTACCCTCTACATGGTGGTGCAGATATTTTTTGCATTTGATCAGTGGTTTTACATTACTTGGTAATTTTTCACATGCTTTATAGGCATCATCCATTTTGGACCTCTCAAGACTCTATTTGCGTTCATCCAAAATCTATTTTGAGTGAATTTTTTTTGAAATTGCATGTTTTTTCATGTACTTCATAGATATGGTATTAGTTTATATCATTGTCTTGTGAAAATTTCACTTAATTATTTTTTCCTTCTTTTGGTAAAGTATACACCAATTGTAATCTCCCACTTAGCCATTGTTATAAGTGGAATTTATAGCCACACTAATTATAAAGTTCCATAATTCTTTTTGCTTGAGGGGGATTCTTTATGGAGTAATTTTTTTTGGGGGGGGTAATCTTGTTGTGATCATTTCTTTATTGATTCTAGTCATGACTCCTAATCATTGGAAACATAAATATCAATTTTATGGAAGTAAAAAACATACCTATGATGATTGCATCGACAAAAAAAAATGATCTTTGAGAACTCATTCAAGTTCATGAAATGAGGTAACTTTGTATTGTTAATAACATCAATTTCCCAGAATCTCATGGCCCTATCTTAGAAAAGATTCAATCACTATTTTTTAAACTTCACTAAAACATTTATCCTAATCACAATGGTCAAAATTTTATGGTGATAGATTCTATAGATATTCATGAGTTAAAAGTTTCAACTCAAACATCCTTGACACCTTCTGTAGACACACTTGATTCTCCTATGATTAGTTCTCTCATCGATGGTGAGAACCATACATCCATGGTTCCTATACTTGCATCATGCATTACTCATGACATCAATTTGGAGACATATTAGTAGTTTTTGGAGGCATCATCCACTCCTCCCTCTCCTATTTGTAGTATTTTCATGTAGTAAGACATTTTTGATCTTCCAAATATAGCTCCTAGGGATGACTACTTTCCAGATATTACAAGTTTGTTTTTTGAGTCTCATCTTTTAGACTTGGAGGACACCATTAAGGATATTCATTTCTTATTTCATGATAGATTTTTTGAAGCTTCTTATTTTTACATGATTTTAGGGTACATTCAGACCCTCTTGTTATTTCCTTGCCTACATCTTCTTCTACAGTGACAATTTATGTAGTTAATCATGAGTTGATATTCTCAACTTAGTCTTCATTGACACCTTTGTAATGGTACCATATTCTTCTTGGTTCATTTGTCTTGCCCATGGTGAGCACCATACATCTATGGTCACTATACCTGACTCTTCTATGGTACCTAATCCATCACATCAACATTGGTCACAATTTAGCACTGGATTAGAGATCATTGCACATTGTTTGGAGAAGACATCTTTGCATAAGGCATTCTCATGTTTGGAACCTATTATTCAGTTTTTTGCACTTAGATTTGGATTTTTATCCTTTGGCATCGACATGGTGACACTTGAGTAGCTTCCATATACCTCCATCTTGAGACTTCCTTTCTCACCTTACTTCTTGGAGTGGGATTTTCTTCTACATTGACCATGAGACTTATTTATTCCCAAAGGGAGAAATACAGTTTGTTGACATTAAATCATCTTTAGCATGCATCTTTTGGCATTCACCATTGGCACATGAGTTAATTCATTATTGGGGGGACTCATAGTCTCACATTTCCTTCCTCATGGGGGGGTTATTAAATGTATATTCATGATGGATTTCCCACTTCGTAGGTCATTTTGATACCTTATTCCATCAGTTGTTTATGATTTTTCATATTTTCTCTCTCTTGGGGAGGAGCATTTTCCTATGGGTTTTTCTCATTTTCTCTAGCTATGAGAGTTTATTTTGTCCATGGGTACCTCATTAGGCCTTATTTTTGGGACCCATTCTTTATGTTTTACATATTTGCATTTCTCATTCCTCCTAAGTTGCACTTAATAGGGGTGTTGGTGTGAATAGGATTATTTTCTATCTAGTTTTACCATTAGGTGTGAACATGGTTATCTTCTTGACCAGTTCCACTAGTTGATTGCATTCACACATTATTTAGTTAAGTTTACTTAAGTGTTTTATATATTTGTCACACCTTAAAGGATCATGACACTTGTCACAAGCATATGCATTATTGGTGAGAGGTTTATCACACCTCATAGGATCATGCACAATCCTGCGCAGGGTTAGTGAAAGGTATTTATTATAAATACCCCCTATGTAAGCTTTTTTTGTAGCACCAATTAAATAAATTATTCATGCATTGTCTCAATTTTAGTATTCATTCTCATTCCCTATTCTAAGTGATTCCCTAGGCCTTTTAGATTGTAACCACTGTAGATGGAGTAAGGCATGAATATGGTGTGTAAACTAGAACATGGTGTCTGATGTGTACAATGTATATAATGACATGGAGTTTATCATTTCATCTAATCAACTGGTGTATAAGTGAGCATATAAAAGTAATGTGCCACACACATGCCCCCAAATCTGATATATAAGCAAATAGATAATGGATTGAGTAGTACTAATATGTGTTTGAGCATATAAACTAAAATGGGAATGATCATGCCACACATAATGCCCCTAATTTGAGCAAACTAGTATGAATCTGAGCTAAATTGAGACATAACTAGTAAACTATTACTAAATATGTGCATACCTAGACTGTACCTACTGTAATTTTTGGCCAATCTATAATTTTATAAAACTAAGGTTACTAGATAATAGCACCATATCTTGGACAATAGCACCATGTAGTGTTAGTGTCCCAATTTGGGCAGTATTGTCTAACTAATTTGATTTATGTGCAACTATAACTGATCTCTATGTCACTATTTCCCACTATGTTTTCTTGAGTCTGATTTCTATATTTTGAGCCTATGTGATAAAAATTATACTCTGAGTCCATATGAATAACCTATTATCTATGACAAACCTTAGTGAATGCCCCATATTTTGATGGGACTTATTGAACTTGTGCAATAAATGTCCTTAGAATAAAATATCTACAAAATGTGTGTTATCTAGAGCATATATGATATCTATGTAATAAACTAATATAATGTGCATACATAACATTGAAATGTAAGACAATCTGAGCATAAGGTTTATAATATATGATGTATGTTAGATATAAAATTCACAAGGCTATCAATATAGATATAACAATGTATATGAACAACAAATTTAGTAATAACT
Source organism: Torreya grandis (assembly GCA_037957365.1). NCBI lineage: Eukaryota > Viridiplantae > Streptophyta > Pinopsida > Cupressales > Taxaceae > Torreya > Torreya grandis. The sequence goes on from JARHVA010001808.1 coordinate 1,353,788, forward strand.
TAGTAACTACCTTGGGGCTAGGGTATGATGTCCATCATATCACCCAAGCAAGAAGAGGAAATGCATGAGGTCCCTAATGGAATTTAAAACTAGAGTGTGTAAGAAGCAAGAGACCAATTTCATAGCCATGATGCAAATAAGAAAGCATACATACATCACACATGAGGCACATAAAGTAGGCCAAGGGACCATAATACAAGTGACAAGGGCACATGTCACTAAATCTTAGAAAGAAAGACATATAAGGAAATGTTCAAATTTTGACATGAGTAAAAAAAAATCAAGTTGGCTTAGAGCCACATGGAAAGACATGTTTAAATGTCTACATACATAATTACTAAAACACACAAAAGGACATGGACACATGTCCAAAGCATACATATAGTGAAAATAAGTGGCATAGAGCCATAAAACAATGGCATATTTAAATTACCTCAAAAAGAAGAAGTATAGAGATATAATTAAGTATAAAATAAGAAAGATATAAATTAAAGTATGCATGAATATGTAATTCAAATCTGTGTAAGAGATAAGATGTACATAGGTTGAGTCTAAAGTAGTAGGTGGTAAAAAATCTAAGTAGGTGTATCATGATCAATATCAAGATATAACAAGGATAAATATGTGATGTAAAGTTTATAAATATGTAGCTTGGTATTTGAAATTGTGTATATAGTTATACCAATGGGTGAATGTGTCAAATGAAGAACCCATGTATTTGTGTATATGCACCCATTGGGTAGATAATAGACAATATAGATAAGTGTAGTGGTCCTAAGTCTTATAATCAATCTGTAAGCACTTGACAATAAAAATTAAAGCATGTATATATGATAAAACTAGCTATACTAAGATAGCGAACATATGTAATGTCTAAAAAATATAAGAAATGTAAACATGACAATGCATACAATCTATAATTTTGTATTTTTTGATTAAATATTTGAATGTTTTTGATATATTACGTTATTTTTGTATTTTTTGGATATAAGCTATGTAAAAAAAACATAAAAATGAAACTATATACAAGGATCAATAAATAAGAAAAGTATATACATGAAGGGGGGAACAATACTAACTAATAAGTCTCATGGGAGATTCACTATTAGAGTGGTCTATGTCAAAAATAGTAATGATCATATTTCATGCATTGTGATTTATATGTTGTATTTGAATGGTGTTTAGTATGAATTTGATTATTTTTCATCATTTTTATTATAATAATCATAATAACCTAGAATACTAGTGTTGACTTTTATTGTATCTCATACTATGGAGTCAACCTTTCTAAATTGTACTTTTCAATATTGATTTTTTTCCCTTTGAAATTGTTCTTATTTTAGGCATATGGTACTATGGAGGATATTTTAATAGAAAACATCTTGTGATAATGTGTATTTCCTTTGCATTATTTTGACTTTGCATTTGAAGTTCTTGCTATTTATGTAACATTTCCTATGTATCTAGTGTTGAACATTGTCATTGATTGAGGGAGAGATTATTCAACATTGTCATTATGTGTTGAGATTTGATACTTAATGTTGTCATTGATGTCAAAGTTTCTAATAAAGATGCATGGTTATTTCATTAATATCAATCTAATATCATTTTATTTCAAAGTTTCTCATGCAAATGCCTGATCAAGTAAGGCTTGAGGTATGTATTTGATGAGTTTTGATTATCATCATAGTGAGTGTTGTTGTGATGAAATAATGTTGTTGAAGAATGTTCTAATGTTAGTTTGAGTGAAATATTTTAGAAGCAACATAAGTGAGTAAAATTCAATACAACAAGTATAAAGCATCTTATAATGATTTATATAGACCTTGTGAGATGGTATTTGTAGGTGGAAAGATGAAATGAGTGTGCTCTAAAGAATAAGTTGTGTGCTCCAAAGTTCTATGTAAGAATTTTATAAGATGTTTTGAATGAGCTACAAAGATGGGATGCTTAGAAAATAATACTATGAAGAATACTTGACAATATTCTAGTATTAGATATATTTTTTGAGTTTATACACGAGATGTTTTAGGACCTTGAAAATTATTAAAATGTTAGCTCCAAATATTTGAATATGAAGCTCAAAAGTTATTGTGATTATGATACAATCAAGCTCTAAATATATATAAGTAGCTCTAAATAAGTTATATTTAAGCTCTAGATAAGAGTGAGTATATGAAATTTCTTGAGCATACACAAGAGACATTGAAACCTTAGATATTTTGAAGGTGGAGTCTAAAGAGTGGCTAGAAGGTCAAATTCAAGGCTTAGTAAGACTTACAAGTCAAGGCTTAGGAAACAACAAGAAAGATGGTGTTCAAATGAGGCAACATGATCAGTTTCTATTACATGGGTAACTATATGAACTTTGACTAAGGCAAGTAAAGTTTTTTTAAGTATGTGCATGAATTTTTAGGACTTGGTTTGAAATGAAAAGTATTGAAAAGTATTTTTAGGTTTCTTGAGTGCACAAAATGAAAAGATGTCTACCTCAAAAGGTTTTCTTAGTGATAGTTGTCATGTGAATCTTATTTAGGAGAACCTAAGATATTTATGGTAGATGAGGAGGGGTTATACCTCAAAATTTCAAGCATTGGTTTCTATAAAGAGGATCTAAGTTTTATGAATGCTCATTAATAATAGAAGTTAGTCTAAACCCTCATAAGACCCTAATAAGGATGCAATATTAAATATCTTGTTCTAAATAACTCATAAAAAATTTATATGTCCATAAAAGTGATTGGATGTTGAATCTAGCTCTCCCAAGTATCTCCAAGTGTGATTAGTTTCTCAAGTGAGTGAGAAGACCCTACATAAACATGCTTATATTTAGGACATTTGTTGTAGAAGATAAAGTTGACCAAGTAAACATTTATAAGTGAATGAAGATCAAAGTATGAGACTTGTAGTTATTTATAATGAATTATTATGGATAGGTTACATATATTAGATATAGAATGTTGATGATCCAATTTGGCCAATTGTTGAATAGACCTAATGGTGTAGACTATGTGAAAATTAGGTATAAGTGAGAAGATGTTTCATTATGTATTTTCATGAAAGATTCATGAATTGGAGTGCATGATGATGTTTTTTGGGTTTTTCATGACTTATTCATGATTTTTAAAATATTTGAAGTTGGTGTAAGTGATTGAAACATTGAAGCCAAATTGGCTTATCTGGTTGAGTAGAGTTTATGATAGAGAAGGTCAGAAGATTAGTCTGAAAGATTAATAATTTTCATTAGATCTCTTGATTTTATTAGTTGATATTGATTTGAGGATTTTTTAAGATCATATACATGAATTTAAATCCATTGAATATATTTAATCATGTGTCAAATGTTCATGTTTCCTTGATAATGTTTTTTGAGTCAATTGGTAGTTCTAAGTGAACATCTTACAAAGGAGTGTGTGAGACTGTTTACCATAAGTTAGAGCATCAAATATATTTGGTGATGACCTTGAGGTCACAAGGTTTATTTATATGTAGTTTTTTTCCATGATTATTTGGAAAAATTGAGTATATGCCTTAGTTGTTTAAGATAGAGTTTCGATATATGTGTAGGCCTTTTATAAGCAGTGATTTGATAAAGGGTTCAAGTGGTAACTTGACCTAAAAGGTATTTTAAACCTAAATTAAAGTTATATATAGGATATTGGAGTGGTTTATGACTTTTTCCTACCATGTGAGGTGTTTGGATAATATTTAAAAAGGATCAAAGAGTAATGTGTTGTTAAGAAGACATATTAGGTCTCTATAAACCTAAAAGAGGAATAAGGGATAATTGATGTATGTTCAACCTATTGTAGTGATTGATTCATGACTAAGGAATATTATTATAGTATTATTTAACCTATTCATGGATGACCTAAGTGTGTTTAATGTATAACCAACCTAAAATTATATGATCAAATAACTTGTATAAAAGCAAGGTAGTTAGGCCTATTTTGGGATGCTTAAAGAAAGAGAAGAGGGGATGTTGAGAGAGTGCTTATAGAGATAAAGTATAAAATAATAATTGAATGATATAGATAATTTTAAAGTAAAAAGAGGTCATGCATACCAATAGATATGTCATGAGTATCTAACATAAGTTCTACAAAAGAGGATCAAGGTCAGAAGACCTAATCAAATCATGAAGAGGGCTAATTGAGTGAAGCAGACTAAAAATCAATTTAAGAGGATTGAAGAGAGTGAAGAGATAAAGGAGTGTATCATCATATATTGTATAAGTGACAAGGTTTTCTAAAGGTGATCTAATAATTAGGTGGCTAAGTTAGTGTTGAATCATCTAGGGGGTTATAGCCTCCTTCTAAGTTAGAGATTATTAAAGTCAAGTGGGTGCTTGGTAAATTAGAGGTTGGTGATATTTGATGGGTTGGTGCTCAGATAAATCTATCAAGTGGTTATTTAAATATTAGGGGTTGGTCCTCTTTTCTAAGTTTATTCTTAGATAAAGACTATAAAGTTGGTACTTGATAAATGTTAAGCACAAAATATACTGAGAGGTGGGGTGAATCAGTATATATATCTTATAAAACTTTCCCTTAATCAAACATTCAAGATATGCAATAAAACTTAAATAATAAACATCACACAAGAAAGAGAGAGACACTAGATATAACATGGAAACCCAATGTGGGAAAAACCATGGAGAATAATCTCAAGTATATTAGTGAGAAGAAACCCACAGGAGCACCATACCCCTTTGCCAAGTACCAACCTCATCTACAATTCGTGAGCACCAACCCACAGGAGCTTCAAACCCCTTTGTCGAGCACCAACCTAGCTATCATTCATGAGCACCAAGCCACATGAGCATCATCCACTTTGTGTAAACCACACACCTATCTCTCAATGTTTCTAAATCAAAAAATGATAGTTCAATACAACATCTCTTTCCTCTCTCTCACCTTTGCTCTTCTAATCTATATAATACAAAATCAAATTAACCTCTCAAACTCATATTACAAATGGCTACTCAAGCCTTTATTTATAGCTTTCCAAATGACCTTTGGCCTTCCCCTTTTGTGACCCTTCAATCCTCATGAAAAATGGTGCCAATCTTGGATGACTCTTCATATCCAAGCATTTGAAAAGTCATGTGGTGACCCTTCATGACAAAAAACGTCCTTCCCACTTTTGTCTTTATCTTTGGTGACTTTTTGTATTCCTTAAAGTGTCCCTTCATGATAAATTTTCCCTTACTCTTTTGTCTTCACTTGGTGACTCTTGGTATTCCCCAAAATGACTCTTCATGGGAAAATGCATCCCATCCTTCTTTTGTCTTTACTCCGTGGCTCTTCGACTTCTCCATGGACCCTTATTTTGTCTCATATGCAACCAAAAATATATTTGTTAATATTAAATAAATATTAACTCATATTAGCCAAGATAAATAATATTAAATGCAATGGGGCCTTTAACATCAATAATGGTAAACCTTTGACATCAATGACAATATTTCCAATAATCTTCCCCTTTGTCATTGATGGCAACCTCAATCTTGAAACTGCCACATCCTATCACCTGCACATACTATCATCTAAAAGCATATAGTAACTCCCCCTTACTGTAGCAACCTGCTCTCTCAAAAATTGATATCTAATGGGAATATGTTTTGTTCTTGAATGCATCACTGGATTTTTTGAAATATTTATGGCACTTGTGTTATCACAAAAAATGGAAATAGGTTCATCATACTTTACCTTGATATCTTCCAAAGTTTGCTTCATCCAAAGCACTTGAGTACAACACAATACTACTGCAATATATTTTGCTTCAGCTATAGAAAGTGATACTGAGTTCTACTTCTTGCTTAGCCAAGATACTAAGCTATCACCAATGGAAGAAAGCTCCTCCACTTGTACTCTTTCTGTCATCTAAGCACCCTGTCCAATCTGAATCTGTATAAGAAACTAAAGTGAAAGCTTTACCTGTGGGATACCATAATCCATAACCCAATGTCCCTTTGATATATCTAAATATTCTTTTCACCAACTAAACATGACTATCTCTTGGAGATGACTGATATCTTGCAACCATACCTACTACATGCATGATGTCTGGTCTTGATGCTATCAAATATAAAAGACTACCAATCATATATCTATACAAAGATTGATCTGTAATAGGTGAGTCTTCATCCTTGCTCACCTTATTTCCTGTACACATAGGTGTGCCAATTGGTACACAATTCTCAAAACCAAATTTCTTCAACATTTCCTTGGCATATTTACTTTGAGATATAGAAATTCCTTTATTTGATTGAAACATTTCTAGTCCTAAGAAAAATGATAATTCTCCAAGCATAGACATCTCAAATTATTTTTGCATTCTATCAAAAAATTATTTTTTCATCTTTTCAATATTTCCTCCAAAAATGATATCATCAACATAAACCACAACAATAAATTGATGCTCACCTTCTATTTTGATGTAAAGATTACTATCAGCAAATCCTCTCTTGAATCCTTGATCTTGCAGGTACTTATCAAGTCTTGCATACCAAGCTCTGGGAACTTGTTTTAATCCATACAATGCTTTCTTCAATCTGCATACTAATATTTGAAAGAATAAACCCCTCAGGTTGTTCAATGTAGTCCTCTTCTTCAAGATTCCCATTTAGGAAGGCAGATTTGACATCCATCTGAAATACTTTGAAATTTTTAAATACTATATATGCAAGAAACATTCTAATAGCCTCTAATCTTGCTACTGGTGCAAAAGTTTTTGCAAAATCTATTCCCTCAATCTGAGCATATCCTTTACATACTAATCTTGCTTTATTTTTGGTTACTTCTCCATTTTCATTTAGCTTATTTCTATAAACCCATTTTTTTCCTATCACATTATGATCTTTTGGTCTAGGCACTAATTCCCAAGTATCATTCTTTTCTATCTGATCTAATTCTTCATCCATAGCCTTAACCCAATGCTCATCATGTCTGGCTTCTAAAAAATTTCTAGGCTGAATTTTATATAACAAAGAGAAATTAACTTGTTCAGATTCACTTACCATCATTCTTCTGGTGTGAATTCCTTCTTTTATATCCCTGATGATGTCACTTTCATTATGATTTTTTTGAACATATTTGGATGGAGTCTTGGTGCCATTTTTTTTCCTTTTCCTCATCTTCATCTGATTCTTCAAAGCCTTCCTCTTCAATGATTTCAGGAATGTCTACTAGATCACTGATCTCTTGTGTTCCATCTTCTTCTATCTTGACACTTGCACTTTCAACAATTTTCTTGGTTCTTTTGTTATAACATTTATAAGCTTTACTTTTGCAAGAATAACCAAGAAATATACCTTCATCTACTCAGGATTCAAACTTACCAAGTTTTTCATCGGTTCTCTTTATGAAGCATTTACTACCGAAAACTCTAAAATAATCAACTATTGCTAGTTTGTCTTTCCATAGCTCATAAGGAGTTTTGTCACTGTTGACTCTTAATAGAGCTCTATTCTAAATATGCACTATTGTACCAACTACCTGTTATTCTCCCCCTTTGACATCAATGGCAAAGGGCCTACCTAGAGCTAACATTTAGCCCCCCCTCACTTTATGTTGAACCTCAATGGTAGGAAGTAACAGAAGTTACTCCCAACTTCTCTTGAAAATACTCAAATGTGTCTTTTGGTAGTGCCTTTGTGAAAATATCTGCAATCTGCTCTGTAGTACTAATATATTCCAACTTACCTATTGATCTACAATTAATACATCTAAATCTTTTCTTCTAATTTCAAAACCTTCTGCATAAAACTTTAGTGTGTGCCCCTGATCACACATTTGATTTACACTCAAAATATTATGCTTAATACCTACATATAAAACATTTTCAATTTTAGTTCTATCATTATCTAATCTTAGTGTACCTTTTTTAGAAATTTTGGCAGTAGTATTGTCCCCAAATTTCACTAGGCCACCATTGATCTTCTTCAGGGTTATGAAATTGCTCTTGTCTCCTATCATGTGCCTCAAACATCTACTATCAATAAAACATGGCTTTTCTTCATTTCTTACATGCAGAGCTGTCTGGACCAACATAGAACCTTTAGATTGTTTCTTCTGCCATGTCTGAACCTTTTCTTGATGAATGGAGCCTTGAAACTCTAGTCCTTCTTGACTGACTCGAACACACTTCTACAATACCAAGCTATGTGTCTGAAGTTGTTACACTCGTAAAAAATTATGGTCTCTTCATCAAAGCTTGATAGAGGAGCAAAAGAGTTATAGCCTCTGCTTGACTCTACATGACCTTCCTTTTCCTTATTTTTGAGATTGTTAGCTCTTTTTCTACATTCTAATTTCTTATGACCATATCCATTACAATAAAAATAGTAACCATAAAATAGGACCTATTTTTGAATCTCTGACCTGATTGCCATTTATAGCTTTGTTCCTTCCAGCCTTCTTTGTCATCTGTATTATCCATTTCTTCCCTTCTTGATTCTTTATTTGTAAGAGCTTCAACATAGTTCTTCTTCTTTTCAAAACTGATACCTATCTTATCTAATATTTCCTTTTGGCTTTCTAATATCTTATTCAACATATTAGTGCTATTCTCAAATTTTGAATCATTGACTATTTTATTATCGGCTGCTTTCTCAATCTCTTCTTTTGAAGAGGCAATTTTAGTAACATACCTTTCACATTCTTTTCTTGATATTTCCAACTATGCCATCAGATCTTCAATTATCTCCTTTGACTCCTTGTCATTTTTATCGATTTGATGCTTTAATCTTCAATTTTTCTTTTAAACAATTTTCAACTCTTCTAAGGCACACATGAGTTTTCCTTCCATATTCACTTCAGCTTCATTCTCTTCTTCTTCTTGATCAACTATTCTTTTGCTTGCAGAGGCATCTTTATGTATGGCCATCTTGTGCTTTCCTAATCTACCTTCAAGCTGTAAAAATTTTCAAAAAAGGAACTTGCTCTAATACCAATTGTTAAGCATGGAAAATACTAAGAGGGGGGGTGAATCAGTATATATATCTTATAAAACTTTCCCTTAATCAAACATTCAAGATATGCAATAAAACTTAAATAATAAACATCACACAAGAAAGAGAGACACACCAGATATAACATGGAAACCTAATGTGGGAAAAACCATAGAGAACAATCTCAAGTATATTAGTGAGAACAAACCCACATGAGTACCATAACCCTTTGCCAAGTACCAACCTCAACTACAATTCATGAGCACCAACCCACAGGAGCTTTAAACCCCTTTGTCGAGCACCAACCCATCTATCATTCATGAGCACCAACCCACATGAGCATCATCCACTTTGTGTAAACCACACACCTATCTCTCAATGTTGCCAAATCAATAAATGATAGCTTAATACAACATCTCTTTCCTCTATCTCACCTTTGCTCTTCTAAGCTAGGTAATACAAAATCAAATTAAGCTTTGAAACTCATATTAAAAATGGCTACTCAAGCCTTTATTTATAGCTTTCCAAATGACCTTTGGCCTTCCCCCTTTGTGACCCTTCAATCCTCATGAAAAATGGCGCCAATCTTGGATTACTCTTCATATCCAAGCATTTGAAAAGTCATGTGGTGACCCTTCATGACCAAAAATGTCCTCCCCACTTTTGTCTTTATCTTTGGTGACTTTTCGTATTCCTTAAAGTGTCTCTTCATGAGAAATTTGCCCTTACTCTTTTGTCTTCACTTGGCGACTCTTGGTATTCCCCAAAATGACTCTTCATGGGAAAATGCATCCCATCCTTCTTTTGTCTTTACTTCGTGGCTCTTTGACTTCTCCATGGGCCCTTCTTTTGTCTCATATGCAACCAAAAATATATTTGTTAATATTAAATAAATATTAACTCATATTAGCCAAGATAAACAATATTAAATGCAATGGGGCCTTTAACATCAATAATGGTAAACCTTTGACATCAATGACAATATTTCCAACAATAAATTGGGGTTAGTGCTCCAAGTTGAGTGGGTGCTCAACTAAAGATTGATGTTTTTCTTATAGGAATGTAATCCATTTGCTTCATCAGTGGGTTTTATTACACAAGAGGGTTTCCCACATATATTTTTTGTTCATGTGTTTCATGCTCTCAAGTTTTGATGTTTATGCTTGCTATGATGTACTTGCTTTATTAGAATGGTTTATGTATGGTTAAGTGGAATTGAATGAAAAGTTTTGAAGACTAATTCACCCCCCCCCCCTCTCATTCATCTTTTTTATAAAAATTGGTATCACAACATGTCCTTTGTAATAATATTGATAGCCTAAAGGATATCTTAAGAGGCAAGGATAATTAATCAACAAGCTCAAGGAGGTTTCTCTACAATAAGCCTCCATTGTTCAATAGATCTAGCAATGCCTTCTAAAATTTTAGAATAAATATATATCTGATGTCATAAGGACATGATATGGATGTATATATTTCACTGCGAATCCCTCCAATAGATGCAAAAGGTAATAAATCTAGTGAAAATAACTCTAAAGTAATGAATATTAGTCTGTGTGGCCTATATGAGGCAAAACCTATAAAGGTAATGCATTATGTTTCAGCTAAAGACATATGGGACAAATTGAAGACCATCTATGAAGGAGACACCAAGGTGAAGATGGCCAAGTTTTATACCCATAGAAGATAGTTTTAAATCTTGAATATGAATGAAGTTGAATCCATTACATCCAATCTATTAATATTTGATGAAGTTGTCAACATTATTATAGGACTAGGAGAAGAAGTGAAAGAGTCTAATTTTTTTTAAAAGGTATTGAGATCACCAAATTCTAAATTTGATTCTAAAGTGTTTTTAGTAGAAGAGATGAAATATTTGAACAAGATAGAGATGGATGGGATTCATGTAATTTTGACTACCTATGAGTTGAGAATAGATGGAAGAAGACCTCTTAAGAAGGAATCAACTTTCAAGGTTGAAAAGAAGTTAAAGGCCAAGAAGATCAAAGATGAGACATGTTCAAAAATTGATGATGATGAACTTATAGCTATGTTTATTAAGAAGATGAGATTTAGCTCAAGAAAGTACAAGGGTAAGTTAACCTTAGAATGTTTTAGTTGTAGTAATATTGGTCACTTTGTAACCATGTATCCTAACAAGGATAGATATGATATTAATGAAGAACATGATGAATCTCATAGAGATGACAAAAGGGTCTATAAGTCTAACTAGAATAAAAGAGACTTAAAGAATATTGAAGGAAGGAAAGGATCATTCAAGAATAATAAGAAATTCTTGATGTGGAGGTATGGGAGAAGTCATCAAACCATTATTTCAAACTTTTGGTCTTGTCAAAGGTCTCATCCAATGTTTTGATGTGTCTTGAATCTTCTTGTTCAATCAAGCTCTTCATTTGAATCCATGGATTAATAACCTCATTCCATTGTACCTATACCTTATAATCTATAAAGAAACTTCTTGATGTACTTTGACTTATATCAAAACTAATCACATTCACTCTTCCCACATTTCTTCAAACTCATCTCTTTTGAACAGTCAAGTTCTTCATTGGTTCTTCTTCTAGGCACACTACTTATGACTTAAGGACCAAATTTTGGATCAGGTATCTAGGTCTCCAAATTTTTGTCAAATATAGTCTTATATGTCCTTAAAAAACTTGAAATTACCTCTTTCATGCACTCAGCCAAGCGTAGACTTTCACCCAACACCCTTTGGACACAATGCTTCTCCAAGGCTTGTAGCCTTTTTTCATGTATTTTTATTTATATGGATAATTTATGATAGATAAATATATATAAATACATTTATGGGTACCCTCTATCCTTATTTATGTCTTTATTAAATTTCATATCTAAACTCCACCATTTTCTCATAATTCCTTCTTTATCCTTCTCTCAAATAGGCCTATTTAGCCCTAGTGCACACTTCACCTCTAATAACCATAATATATGGCATACATTCAATTTAAAACCACTTTATTCCTTATTATCAGCTTGAATGAGGTAGGATCATAAATTTTTATGATTTTTCTAGGTTAAAACTCCTTCAAACATAAAAACCCTAGTTTTAGGGTTTCTCAAGCCCTATATAGGCTAAGGGCATAATTTATTTAATATATCAAGTTAATTAAGGTTTAAAATGCCCAAATAAACTTATTTAGGTATTTTTTGGCATCTCTCAACTTTTTAGATAAGACAGACACCTCCTTTACCTTTTTACACTCTCCTAAGTATTAGAATATAGGTTCTTTTTACCCTTTCAAGACTATGACAATAGGGTTCATGAATTTAAGAATTTCATTGGAAATTATTAAATAATTTACAACATCAACCACCTTACTACCCATGTGTGAAATCATACCAACTATTATAATTAATGGAAACACCTTTTATTTAAGAAAACTTCTTACTTGCCATTTTGACTTTGCACAATAATGGTACCTACAGGTCTGTTAGCAGTAACAGGGTTATTTATGTTTGTTTTAATAATTTAAAAACACTCTTAAGGATATAATACCTCAATTATTGAATATACCATCCATATAAATCATTTTTTCAATGATTCACGTGACTTAGGCAATGAAACAATTTATTCATAGTTTCCAATCTACCAATCCACTCAAATAAGGTATGGCAGAGTTTACAACCTTTGGAAATTCAAGTGGATATTAAATATTTCACTTCATTATAGATCATGATAAAAAATTATTGGGACTACATAGCAATTCCCATATATTCCTCTATACTTTATAACTCCAAAATCCCATATCAATCCTCATTGAATACTCTACTATCCCACTAAGTAAATACACATGTTCCTCCAAACAGAGTTATTTACCATTAGTTTTCCTTTTTGAGATGCCATAAAAGACAAAATACAAGGTTATATGATTAAAATAATGTCTAAAAGACAACATAAAAAATTTATTTTGATAAAAATAATCCACAACCATAACCACTCTTCACTTCACAAGCTTGTCATCCTGCATACATATTTATGTCCTACAAACATTACCAAAACATCTATTCCTTGGGGTATTAAAGGATTATTCAAAAAATATCACAACAAGAACATGAAATACCTAATAAGAGAGTTATGTACACAATATTAACATTTTAATTTATTCATTTACAATAACATTGCTTATAATCTAATCTAAAAATGGACCTTCAGGGTTTTGTCAATCTTTGAGAGGTTCTTACATCAATCTTCTTTTGCTCCATGTTTTTTCACTTTACTAGAGATTCATATCCTCTCTAAATTTATTTTATATCTCTCTCCTATCCTCACCAAAAAAATATGAAAATGTATTTTTCTCCCTAAATCTAACATATATTCTTGGTTGGTAGTTACACCAACTTATTTTCCACAACTCCCTTAATGTGAGGTTTTGGAGTCCCTTTATTCTATTTTATTCTTGATGACTATCACCCTAGTGACTTAAACCTTTAAAAAATTCTTAAAATGACTATTTATATAACTTAATTTACCTATCCACTTCAAACCATGCATTTGGTTCTCCTATCCTTAGTTACAACATTTGAATTTTCAAATTCCCTATTTTGGAGGGAAAACACCTAGAGACCACATAACATAAATTTATGACTCCAAATGGATTATAATAGAAAACATAGAACTAATAATTTCCATAAAACACCTTGACATAATAATTTGACCATATTTGACCCTTTTTTAACAAAAACTCATAAATAGTGCTTCTTGGCTTGATGTTCCTGCATCACTTCTACACCAAAGAAGATAGTTCATTAGATGTAAGTGATTCAGACACATCTAACATTAAATATGATATAAATTAATTTTAAAATTACAACAATGAAACCCTATTCATATGCATAGAATCAAAAATTGAGGGTTGCTCATATGGGAAAGGTCTCATGATTAATGCAAAATTAGACAAAGAAGAATACTATGACAATGAAGAAGTTGAAGTGGATCTTGAAGTAGAGCTCATAAGTGCCCTAGAAGAGTTGAATATTTTGAAGAAGAATAACAAGAAATTTAAGTCACTAGTTTAGGACTATGAGGAGAAAATTATATTGATTAAAGGTTGTGCAACACCTCCAAAGAATATGAAGAGATCATCCAAAAAGTTGAAACCTAGAATGAGATTATGGAAGCAAGCCTAAAGGCTAAAGAAGAAGACTACAGTAGAAATAAAAATGAAATAGAGTCTCTAAGAGTTTATTTGTATTAGGCATCCATAAATATGAAGATTTTTATAAAGTTTGAAAAGAGCATTAAGGTTCTAGATGATATCTTGAGTAGTCAGAAGTTTGCAAGTGACAAGATCAGTCTTAGATTTAAAAAAGACCAAAAGAAGGCACCTAAAGTTTAAAATAAGACTATTAAAGATAAAAATGTCAACATTAAAAGACACATCATGCAACCTAATGCTACAAGGTATACTAATTCTTTCAATGGTTACTATTTTACATGTATTTAGTTTATTCATGGAGAAAGAGAATGTTAAAGATCCTCCAGGAATGAGTACTCATGGAAATATGGAAGGAGAAGAAATTGGTCAAAAGAAGATCATATCCATCATTATTCAAATGGTATGTATAAGGTGATCTATTAAATCTATCATAATGTAGGACGTATTGCAAAATTATGTTCTAACAGAGTTAGAAGATCATTCAATCAAGATAAAAAGGCTTAAGTAATGCCACTAAGAAATGGATCAAGAAGATAAACTCTAAAAATAAGGTAAAAGTGGAGAAAAATACTAAAGAAGGATATTATATGAAAACTTAGAGTATAGATAGTGGTTTTTCAAGCCACATGTTAGGAGTTAAGAAACATATTGGTACTCATATAGTTGATTAAAGAAGTAAGAATGAAGATTTAGATAAGAATAAGAAGAATGACAAGGTAAGTCATGATCAACCCATAAACTAAGGTGGAATGTTTGCTACTATAGATTAAAAAAATCAAGTAAGGGATGTCAATAACACTTATTATCTACATGTATTGACTAAACAATCAAAGAAAATAAGAAATATGATAAGGTGGATGATGAAAAGGTCAAATCAAAAGTCAAGCCTAAAGAGCTAGTCAAATATAGAATAATGTTGAAGAATATTCAATCTTATGAAAAGGATATGGAGATCTAGGAATATCCTAAATTCATATTATTCTAATACCCTATGAAGAATGGGTGGCTCCATTAAGCTTCATGGAGACATTCTTCCATCAACAGAAGCAAGAGTTTGTAGATAAAGATGCTCTAAAGATAGAATGTAGAATAATTAGCATATAAGAGGTAAACTTATGATATCTATTTGTATAAGTTGATCTATATCTATGAAGAACAAGGAGGGGTCTCTATTTTTTTAGTTTGTATCAAGAATGGGACAACTATGTGCATGGTCAAAGAGTTTTGTATATTCTTCAACCATGTCAAAGAAAGGTATTTGAGCTTGAGTTCCTAATTCTTTGAAATAATATATGCTTAGTCTATGGGGGAGATTGGTATCTCTTTTTTATTTTTCAAGAGAGTGATTTTTTTTTATTAGAACATAATTAAAGAGAGATTATTTTTGATATGCTTCATAGAATGTATTTGTTGAGCTCTTGATAAATCAGCTAGGAGAGTGACCTAATTGAGAAGTTTCTGAAAATGATTGTCATAAGTGGTTACCATAGTTTTTGAAGACTGTGTGTCATATAAGTATGTTTGAGAGATAGTATCAGCTCATAGGAGGAGAAGAGTATGTTTTTGGTAGATGCCTACTACTAACATAAGTATGGTGGATGCTTGGTTTGAGGGGGAGATATTCAGTAAGTTGACTGAACTTGATTTGTGTTGAAGTGGTCTTGTAATCTAAGTTCATTATGAAAGATATGATAGTTATGAAAGACCTTTGTCATTAATGTCAAAGGGGGAGAAATATTATAAAAGTTGTGAAAGATCATAAAAGGATGAAAATATGGGAGAAATATTATAAAAAGGAGATAGATCAAAAAGATCAAAAAAGATGAGAAAGAAAGCAAGACAAAAAAGGGTGAGAAAGAAAAGACAAGAAATAGGTCTAAGAGATGACTTCCATCAAGAAGTGGTTGACATATTTTTGTGAGTATGTTTGCCAAAAATGAAAGAGGGGGAGATTGTTGAAAATTGTCATTGATTGAGGGAGAGATTTTTTAGCATTGTCATTATGTGTTGAGCTTTGATACTTAATGTTATCATTTATGTCAAAGGTTCTAATAAATATGCATGGTTATTTAATTGATGTTATTCTAATATCATTCAATGTCAAAGGTTATTTTTAAAAAAATTGATCAAATAAGCCTTGAGGTATGTATATGATGAATTTTGATTATCAACATGGTGAGTTTTGTTGTTGTGATGAAAGAATGTTGTTGAAGAATGTTCTAATGTCAGTTTGAGAAAAATATTTGAGAAGTAACATAAGTGAGTATAGGTCAGTATAAGAAGTATAAAGCATATTATAATTATTTTTATAGACCTTGTGAGATGGTATTTTTAGGTGGCAAGATGAAATGAGTGTGCTTCAAAGAAGAAACTGTGTTCTCTAAAGTTTTATGTAAGCAGTTCTAAAGATGCTTTCAATGAGTTATGAAGATGAGAATGCTCTCAAGAATACCTGATAGTATTTGAGCATGAGATTTATTGTTTGATTTTATACTTGATATGTTTGAATACCTTTCAAATGATTAGAAGGTCACCTTTGAAGATTTCTATATGTATCTTTGAAGTTGCTATGAAGATGCTATAGTTGAGCTCTAAAGATATATAAGCATCTCCAAATAAGTTTTGCTGAAGCTTTAAAGAAGAATGAGTGTATTAAATTTATTGATCATACACAAAAGACACTAAAATATTGGAAAGTTTCAAGATAGAGTCTAAAGAGTGGATAAAAGGTTAGATTCAAGGCTTAATAAGACTTGTAGGTCAAGGGTTAGGAAGTAAGAAGAAAGATGTTGGCCAGATGAGGAAACGTAATCATTTTTCATGAAATGGGTAAGTATATTATATTTTTTTGAGATAAATCAATTTATTTTAAGTACATGCATGAATTTTTAGGACTTGGATTTCAAGGAAAAGGACTAAAAAGTATTTTGAGGTTTCTCAAGTGCATAGAATGAAGATATGTCTATCCAATAAGGTTTTCTCAGTGCTTGTTGGAATGTGAAAATTCTCCATGTAAACCTAATATATTCATTGTATATGAGGAAGGTTTCTATATCAAAATTCCAAGCATTGGTTTTTGGAAAGAGGAGCTAAGTTTTATGAATGATTGTTAAGATTGGTTAGTCTAAACCCTCGTAAAACCTTGACAAGGACTTGATATTGAATATATTATTATAAAGAGATTAGAAAAATTTTACATGGCTGTAAAAGTGAGTGGTTTATAAATCCAACTATCCTAATCATCTATAAGTGTGATTGGTTTCTCAAGTGAGTGAGAAAACCCTATAGAAAAGCGTTTATCTTTAGAAAATTTGTTGTAGAAGACATAGTTGACCAAGTCAATGGTGCTATGCGAATGAAGAGAAAACTATGAGACTTGTATTTTTTGATTATGAAGGATTATATATAGTTTATGGATCTTATATATGCAAAGTTGATGATACAAATTGGCCAGTCTCTAAATAGACCTAGTGGTGTAGACTATGTGAAAATTAGGCAGAAGTGAAAGGATGTTTCATGATGTATTTTCATGAAAGAGTGATGCATTGGAGTGTATGATGATGTTTTTTGGGTTTTTAATTACCTATACATTATTTTTATAATATTATAAGCTTGTGTAAGGGATTTAAACATTGATGCCAAATTGGCTTATCTTGTTGAGTAGAGTTTATGATAGAGAAAGCCAGAGGATTGGTCTGAAAGACCAATAGTTTTCATTAGATATCTTGATCTTATTGGTTGAGATATATTTTAGGATGTTTTAAGATAATTTACATCAATTTAAATCCCTTTAATATGTTTAATAATGTATCAGATGTTCAAGTTTCCTTGACTATGTTTTATGAGTCAGTTGGCAGTTCTGAGTGAACATTTTACAAATGAGTGTTTAAGCCTATTTAACCTAAGTTGAAGCATTAGATTGAGTTGGTTATGAACCTAATCTCAAGAGGTTTCTTTTTATGTAATTTTTTTCCATGGTTTTTTATCAAAATTGAGTATATGCCTTAGTTGTTTAAGATAGAGTATTTATAAATGTGTAGGCCTTTTATAAGCAGTGATTTGATAAAGGGTTCAAGTGGTAACTTGACATAAAAGGTATTTTGTACATAAGGTGAATTTTTATAAGGGATATTAGAGTGTATTATGACTTATTCCTTCTATGTGAGGTGTTTGGATAATCTTGAAGAAGTATGAAATGGTAATGTGTTGTTAAGAAGACCTATTAGGTCTCCATAAGCCTAAAAGAGGAGTAAGGGATAATTGATGTATGTACGACCTATTGCAATGATTTTTTCATGACTAAGGAATATTAATATATTATTATTTAAGTTATTCATGGCTGACATAAGTGATTTTAATGTAGATCTAAATTAAAAGGATATGATCAAATGACTTGTATAAAAGTAAGGTAGTTAGGCCTATTTTGGGATGCTTAGAGAAAGTGAAGAGGGGACGCTGAGAAGGTGATTAGAGAGATAGAGAAGAATAGGATAAGTGAATGATATAGATCATTTTAAATTATAATGAATTCATGTAGACAAGTAGATATGTCATGAGTATCTAACAAAAGTTCTACAAAAGAGGATCAAGGTCAGAAGACCTAATCAAGATATGAAGAGGGCTAGTTGAGAGAAGAAGATTGAAGATCAATTTGAGAGGAATTAAGAGAGCCAAAAGATGAATTATTAAATCATCATCTATTATATATGCAATAATGGTTTTTAAATTTGATCAAACAATCAAGTGGCTGAGTTGGTGTTGAGTCATCTAAGGGGTTGTAGCCTCCTTACAAGTTGGATTTTGCTAAAGCCAAGTGGGTGCTTGGTAAATTAGGGGTTAGTTCTCCTTGATGGGTTAATTCTCAAATAAATAATATCAATATTGTGATTTAAATATTATGGTTTAGTTCTCCTTGAAATTTGAGCTTAGCTAAAGAATGTCAAGTTGGTGCTCCATGTTGAATGGGTACTCAACTAAAGATTGATGTTTGTCTATAGGATTGTAGTCCATTTGATTCATTATTGGATTTTATTCCCCAAGATGGTTTACTAGTTATATTATGTGTTCATGTGTTTCATGCTCTTGTGTTTTGATGCTTATGTTTGTTATGATGTGCTTGATTGATTACAATGGTTCATGTATGGTTAAATGGAATTGAATGAAAAGTTTTGAAGGTTGATTCACCCCACCCATATCGATCATCTTGTTTCCAACATATATATATATATATATATATATATATATATATATATATATATATATATATATATATATATATATATATATATATATATATATATATATATATCCTTGATAAATTGTATCTATGAATGATTTTCTTTAGGATGTTTAATTAATCCTAAACCTTGTTGACCAACATTATCAATTGTTATAATAGGAGTAGTGATTCCTTGGGCCTACTTTACCAAATCATGATCATGATAATCAAAATGTTGTAGATATGTTTAACCAAACCCATACTAATTTTAAAGTTAAACCTCATTTTAGAGAGGTATATTTGAATATTTTGCTTTCTTGACTTGTGATTGTTGTACTATTTCTTCCTCTGATTGTGATTGTGAACCTTTTATTATTCTAAGTTATGATTTGGTAATCATTTTTTACTATTTATGAATTTGACCCTTTTTGAATTTGTAGTTCTCCCATTTTTTGTTGTTTGGATGATGTGTCACTATTTGAGCCATATGTATCCATTATCTATTGTATTTTCCTTTTCAATGCTAAACATGAATCAATGTGGTGCCTATGGATTCTATGATATGCACAATAATACATGGATCTTCTCGCTAGGTGTAGAGGAGGTAGGTTGATCAACTTAGATTCAATAATTTATATTAGTATCTCATTTGAATTCTTATTGGACCCTTGTAAGAATTTTAAATCAGTTGTAATAGATGTATTATGTTTTACTCTATGATTTGGATATGAAACAGTGTTGGTCATAACTTTGCTAGGTATATATGTATATACATGATGAACACTAGAATATTTTGAAGAATTTGTACATGTAATGTGATTTACCTTTAATGTGACATTTTCACTTAATAATTGATTTTGATTCTATAATTTTTATATTATCTTTATCATACTAATAATTAGATCCCTTAGAATCTCACAAGTGTAAACCATAGTGCTTCTGATTAAACATATAGGTGCACACCCTCTAAGGGAGAGGTGTAGATAGGATGAGCATAGGAAATTATAACAATTGTATAGGCTGATTCATCTCATGGAGAAGTGACAGAATGAACTTGGTTAGATGAAAATTAGCTATCACCCTCATGGAGACGAGGAGGAGATTGTTTCTTGTGCATAAGATATGACATTGAAAATTGAGACATAGTTGTTAGATTATGTACTAAATCATCTACATGTGTAAGGGTTTCCTTATTAATGGAATTCCACATAAGAGAAATATAACATGCTATGAAATATGACATATAATTGAACTGATTTAAATCATCATGTACATATGTGTTTATGTCATCTTTGAATTCATTCCAAATGAAAGGAAACAAGCATGCAAGAGAAAATTAAAAAAATTGGATTAAAAATTAATCAACTTCATCTGTCATTATGATCATGATTATATGAAATGTAAATCTAGAAGAGGATCCTAGAAGGATAGAAACATAAACCCTAGGGTTCTTTAGGGTTAGGGTTTAAGTAGTATTTGAAGTAAGTTAGGTTCACCAGATGTTTTAACCTTTTAGGACTTATATGAATGTAAATATTATGTTTTTAAAGGGTTGAGTATATTAAATTAGGGTATAAATATGAAATAAATATAGCCACTAATTTATTACAAAATTGGCTTAATTTGAGAGTTTTAAAAATAGTAATAAATAACATAAATGAGAATGGATGATCTAGAGGTTGAAAAATAAGATAGAGGTTGTTTAAGTGTCACAAGAAAGATATAGGTGTCAAAAAATCTCCTAGACAATAACACCATAATTGAAGAGTAGAACCATGTGGTGTTAGTGTCCCTATTTTAGTGATAGTGTCCTCTGTGTAGAACTATTAAAAAAATTTGGGTGCACCTATGTCTATGTATATCAAGCATGTTACTTCATGCATGATTTATTTATCTTTTTATATGACCTATTTTAAATAGTTTTTTTAGCACAAATTAATCCTCCATGTTGTTATGGCATACAATTAACATATGAAATAAAGTGTGTTGTTAGTGGGGTAGGTTGGAAATCCTCAACACCCCATTATGATGAGAGTTACATACATACCAATACTCTGAAGAGGGATCAATCCTAATTTATTTCTCCCCACCTAAGTTTTTGTGCCTATGAAATTGAAGCTAATATGATTTTTGACTTGAGTTATTTTAATGTGCTTGAGACTAGAAACCTAAGTCATCTAATCTTAGGAATGATATAGGTGGTTATATGTAGAAGTAGGGTAGAATATGGTTTGATAAACTTAATTATGCACAACTTATTCTAAGTTTGTATGTGTAATTTGCATCTAATTTCCATCTAGTGGTTAGAGTGATAGAATTCATGTATATATTCTATTTTGGTGTTTTTGTAAGCATTAAAAGAGGTCTAGGCCAACCTTATGTGGTCTTAGATTTGAAAATATATCTGTTAGTGGAAAAAGTAGGGAAATGATAATAACACCAAAATTGGGACACTAGCACCATGTAACGTTATTGTCCCTATTATGGCGCTAAGGTCTAGGTGGTAAACATTGAGGCATAAAGGGCTAGGATATCAAAATGAGGGTCTATGACTACTTTAGGGATGTTTAGGGACACTTTTAGCGTACACAAAGTCTGGATAAGTGTGAAAATAGGCCCTAAGATAGGTTTAGGGATATGCTAGGGATGGGTGGTCTTAAGTGCACTTTTAGCACTCAAGTATCATTTTTAGGTGGTTACAATATCTTAGACCAATTCAAAAACAACACCCTTAATTCATACCATCAATCACATAATCCCATGATACTTAAACCTGAATATAAATTAGGTTTGAAACATTTTTTTCTTGCTATTTAAAATTATAATTATAAATTAGGTTTGAAACATTTTTTTCTTGCTATTTAAGATTAGAATTTAGCCTTTGCATTTGATTTTTCTTATAATATTAAAAAATATAGAGAAATTTGTTAGTCATTTAATTTATATTTTGAAAAATGGAGACAAGTTTATCTAACACTCTTTAGTTTTAATTTATTATTTCAAAATTATGTTTATTTTATAATTATTATTTATTAAATCACACAAAATATATTATTTAAAAAAAAATTATTTAGGATGTTAGATTATATAATAAGATTTGTATTTTTCAAAAAAGAGGTAATTAAGATTTATAGGGTCTCTCTCCCTTTCTTATATCAGATATGAAAGACTATAAAAACATAAGTGATTGTTGAAAATATCAATGACCAAACAAATACATAAGATGTAATAACCATAAATATTACTTGTCAAACAAGAGCTTACTCTATTACAACCTTGATAAAATTAGGTCACTAGGTACTTAAAAGGCAAAAACCCCTATATGGGTGAATTACTATATCAAAAAATAAACATTGGAAAAGGGATGCATCAAAAAGACCCATCCACCTCATCATTCTCATAATAGTATAAATTAATGTAGATAAAATCAAAAAGGGGAAAATTATCTCTCTAATGTTGACCCTAGTTTCCACCTTAACATTCATATATGCTACCCCTTCTTTCTACGACCTCCACTTTTACATCCTTAGTGATCCTATTCAAAACCATAATTCTCATTCCCACTTCTCATATTTTCATTGTTAGTTACTAGCTTAGAGTCCCTTTACATCGTGCCTCCTACAAATTGACTCCCATAAACCTTTCTCCAACTACTAGGCCCTTATAAAAATATCCACCCATTTTTTTGTAACTATCAACACATTTACCTTTTCTCCCACCACATTTATCATACCATCCTAAAAAAGAGAGATCTCCACACATATTTAAGTTATTCCATCCCTTACCACTCTTAACATAGGTCCCAATATCCTTTTTCATAATTTTTTGTCACACTTTCTAGACACCCCTTCTTGTCCTTCTATCATCCCAATGTCTCCTAATTTCCACTTTCCTAGCTTATTTTTCCCTTATACCCCATAGGATTCATTATAAGTTGCTATGTCTTTGCCAAATTTGAATTAGGATCACATTGGCATTTCCCTACCAATTTCCTCAATTTCAAATTTTGAATCTTTTTCCTAAGGTTTTGGGTTATTGTCATGTGTGTAGGAGTTTTAAAAAGTATAGTATAGTTGTGTAGACCATCAACTAAACAATTTAATGTAAATTCATACATGACTCACATGGTTAGTCTTCTTAATTGGTATGTTAGAGGTTAGATTAGTTAAGATTTTCACATCCATGAAGGAGTTAGAAAGTCAGGTTAGTTATAAGTTATAAAAGAATTTTTAAATACATGTTGAATTAGGAGTGAGGGGGATGAATTTTATGTGAAACATATGTAAACCTAAAGGAAAATAATAAATAAGTGTCTCAATTTTTGAAACAAACTCTACATATTATGTGCATACTTTACATTCTGTGTTTGGTGATTCAAAAGGACTGTATAATCATCATATGCCTAAAGGGATACTGTAGGATGTAAAATTTATTGAAAATTATCAATTAAATTATAATAAATTGAATAATGTTGGGTGATAAATTCAATAATTGTCAAATGATAAGTTGCTCAGTTGAGGAGCTGGTGTTGTAAACCCTTGTTTGTTTACATTTTATGGAGAGAGAAGACTAAGAAAGCATATGTACCAAGATAGGATTTTGAGAAAAGAGTTTGAGCCATGTTTATAAGGTGATAATTTATTCTTCTCATGAATTTAAGGTTATTTATATTGTCTTTTGTTTGTTTTAGTATAGAGTTTTAAGGAGTTTCAAACAAAGACCCTGTATGTTTTGTGTTATGTGACCAAACAAACCTGAACATGCATCAATAGTGGTAAATATTATTGGAAGGTTGGTATATTTTACATATATATGTTGGGAATAATTTAATTTTAATGATTATAAATTTTTTTGTCTTATTCTAATTTGTTTCAATACTATTGATTGAGTGAGAAAACTAGTGAAAAGGCCTGTAGGTTATTGTATTTGTGCACACATTCAAACTAAAGTTTGAGCAAACTGACTAACATAGGCATAAAAAGAAGGGTCCATAAAAAGGATAAACATTCATAGAATTTATAAAAACCTTATCCATTCATTTAGACACTTTTAAACTTTTGAAAAAGCTTAAAACCTAAAATTTCTCCTTCTCAGATCAATATAGTCATGCACAGACCATGTTCTAGGGTTTCAAAAAGAGACATTGATTTTTGGAAGTTTCCAACAATGAAAAATGCCCAAACTTTGATATTTTTGAAAAATAATGTTTTTTAAAGGATTATATCATTTTCAAGTTTATCCCATATAGATAAGTATGGATTAGATGGGTTGTGTTTAAAACAGGGTCATAAGAGACCTAATAGGCCTAAACAGTGACCAAAAAGGCCTAGAAGAGTGATCTAAGAGCTAAGTTAGAGCCTAAAACTTCATGGATAGATTAGAAATAATAGAGGGTACCTAAAAAGGGTTTAATTTTCCTAAGATGAGAAAGTACCCATCTGTACAATGAAAAAAATCCTAAAAAAGGCTACTAGGGAAAGAGTTTGGTTGAGAACTTGTTAAGCCAAAGAAAATAGTTGAGGCTATCCATGTGAAAGATATTATATATAAGACTTAGATGAAGTAATGAGATGAGTTGGGTGTTGAGAAGATTGAATCCTAGTAAAGCTAGTAAGGGACTTCATGAAAGGGAGTTATATAATAGAATGAATTAGATGTAAGTGTGAATGTGAGGTGTATGTAGGGTCCAAAGAAAGAGAACAAAATGAGTCAAAGATGCTTAGTGCATAGAATCAAGAAATAGAATGACATTAAAACTTGTGAAAGAATTGATAATGCAAAGTATATTGATAAGTTTGATAGCATGAGTTGGTGATTGTAGGTATTAGAGCTATAGAAGGAGCAGAGATAGAGGTGGTCTCTACATGATAACCCTTTTTGTTTTGTTTTCAACCCATTGTCTCCCAATTTTTTCTTTCCTAGCTTCTTTTTCCCCTTCGCCCCACAAAACCTAACTAAATAATTTACCACTATAGTATAATTTTGGCTAGAGTTATTCAATTTGTATCACATTATTTTAGAGTGTTTTCCTATTATTACTTATATGATTAATCATTTGTCAAATTGGGATTAAATTTGATGGCCTTAAGATCGTATTTATGTTTTTTTAGATGATATAATATGAAAGATAAAATTTTAGAAAATTGTTTTAAAAAATAAAATATTATAATAAATATATAATTTTTTTTTAAGATATATATTTTTCTACTATGAACTATATTAATACTTGAAGGGAAATGTTGAATAAATAATTGTCATTAATTTTTTTAATAATAGGAAGGATTGATTGTCAAATTTAATACTTGTTCTTGGATATCATTCTATCACATTATGATATTCATATCTTTTCAAATAAAACAATAAGTTAAAGTCACTATCATTGTCACATGTTTTTGGATTTCTTTTACAAAATATCATATTGTGAGTCATTTTCCAAATATAATTTTACTTTATTATGATATTTATTACTCTCCACACAAAACAAAAATGCAAAGTCAATATCATTCTATCACACAACTTTAGAATATATGTATATCCTTACTTATATTACATGATAGATCATTTTCCAAATATCATTCTGTCATACTACTACAAATATCTTAAATACATTTATTTAAAAAATGTTAAGAAACATCAGTCTCAAGGCCTTTATCTTATATTTTTAACATACCATAATTATTTATAACTTCATTACCTTCTTCATAAATTTTTTATTGGCAGATGAGAAATCATATTAATCTAAATACACCAATGTGCCAAGCTCAAAATAATCATTTTAGAAAAAAAAGGGGGTTAAAATTTATACCATATAACCAATATATTTCAATTTCTTAATTTAATTAGATTTGGAACAAAATAAAAAGGGGGGAAGATCATCTCTCCAGTGTTGACTCTAGTTACCACCTTAGTATTCATATATATTTCCCCTTCTTTCTACCACCTCCACTTTCTCCATCACTTTCACTTCCTTAGTGATCCAGATCGAAACCATCACTACCATGCCCATTTCTCATCTATTCACCATTATATACCATCTCAAAGTCCCTTTCCACCACGTCTCCTACAAATCTACTGTCATGAACCCTTTTCCACCAATAGGACCTCTAGAAAAATATCCACCCAGTTGTCTTTAGCTAATAACACCTTCACATAAATAATATAATATGTCAAAAACATAAAAAATTCAAATATTACGTAGAAAACATAAACTTTACAGATTATATGCATTATTATGTTTACATTTATTATATTTTCTAGACACTGTATATGTTATCTATCTTAGTATAGTTAGTTTTATCATAGATACATTCTTCACTTGTTCTTGTTGAGTTCTTGCATATTGCTTGTAAGACTAAGGTCCACTACACTGATACAAACTTGCTATTATCTACCCACTAGGGGCATATACACTGATACATGGGTCTTTAGATGACAAATTCATCCACTTAGGGGCACCCTACATAATTTTTTGATTACTAGGTTTTGTAATTCTATACTATGTATTCTAGTTTTAGCATTGTTATATCATGATATTAATCATATTCCACTTAATCAAATTTCTTTCTAGTTATTACTAATTTAGACTCATCATATGTACATCTTGTCTCTTACCTAAATGTGTATTAAATATTCATGCATACTTTCATTTTTAGCTTACCTAGTTTATACTTGATTATATTTATATGCTTCTTCTATCCGATGGCATTTGAATATGCCATTGTTCTTTGGCTCTACACCACTTCTATTCACATTATATATGATTTGGACATGTGTCCATGCCCTTATGTGTGCCTTTCCTAATTATATATGTGGGAATTTGAACATGTCCTTTTATTTGTCTCTAATCCAACTTGCATGTTGCTTGTATATGTGGACATTTGAAGATGTCCTTGCATGTCTTATTTTCTCAGATTTAGTGACATTTGCCCATGTCCCTTATATTTCAGCCCATTAACCTAATTTACATGCCTCATGTGTTTTATATGTATGATTTATTATATGCATCATGGCCATGAAAATTGTATTATCTTGTTACACACACTAATTTTTTATGCCATGAGGGACCTCATGCATATATCCTTCCTAATTGGGTGTTTTGATGGATATAATGCCCCATCCCTTAGGTGGCTACTTAGTTTTACTTAGATTTTTTTGTTATATACATTTATTAAATATATCTTGACACCCTTATGCAATTTTATACATGACATACATATTAAATTACATACTTATGCTTAGATTATCTTACATTCTGATATATGTATACACATTATATTGAATTATCACGTAGTTATGATATATGTTCTAGATGGTATATATATTTTAGATATTATTATTTTAAATACATTTATTACACATGTTTAACAAATATCTTCAAAATAGAGGGCATTCACAGGGGTTTGTCATAAATATCAAGCTCTTATATTGCACTCAAAGTACATTTTCTAGCACATAAGCTCAGTTATAGAAAATTAGACATAGCTAAACATAGTGGGAAAATAGTGACTCAAACAGTAGTACAATTGCATAAAATTTAGACCAAAATGACATTAGATCCCAAATGGTGACACTAGCACCACATGGAAATACTATCTAAGGTATGGTACTATGATCTAACAGCCTTAGTTTCAGAACAACCTAGATTGGCTAGAATAGTACAATAAGTATAGGATAGGTTTGTAAAAATTTAGTTACAAGTTTATTAGTTATATTCTATTTTGATCATATTCATGCTAGTTTAGCTCAGACTCATATCAATTTTCTTAGAATAGCAGCATCATGCATGACAAGACCATTCCCATATTTATTTTAGATATTTAGATATAGTTTATTACAACTTAATCAAGAATCCATATGCTTAGATATCAAATTTGGGGGCATGTATGCAATACATTATTTCCATATGATCAGTTACACACTATTTGATCAGATGGAATGACCAATTTTATGTCATTATCTACACTATATACACCTAACATCATATTTTAGGTTATCACTAGTTTCATGCCTTGATCCATCTACAGTGGTTAGAATTCCTAAGTGCACATAGATCTGACATATGTAGTTAGATTTACTTAGTTAGACATTTCTATTAATTTTAATAGTTTTGTTTTAGATGCATATAATACACATGGGTGGGAAATAATGGATTCATATCCTACTTGAGATCTTGAGCCACCCACATGAGAGGATTGGGCACACTATTAGTCTAATCCAAGTTATTCATAGGTCATGATCCACCAATTAGGGGTGGGCAATGATGGATTCAAAATTGGATTGAGTTATTGAGCCACCCACAAATGAGGATTATCAAATTATTATCTTATTCCAAGATATTCATTGATTGATCACTATATACACACACATAGAGGTTGTCAGTAGGTTCATGCATTAGTTTTCATACCTAGTGAGGTGTATTCATTCCTTTCATCTTTACTTAGTTTTATTTATTTATTCAGCATAGTGTTTTGATTTTTATATCTCTTAATTAATGACTAATCTATACACAATTCATTTTTAAGATATACATGGGAGAATGTTTCACATACACAAACCTAGTTTCACATACTTAGATCCAGATTCATAGGCTTCACTTCCTAAGTGAGTCCATGTATGTTTATTTTTCCTTTATCCTAGTCATTTTTCTTTGATATATTTATAAAATAAAGGGGGGAAATGTAATCACCTGAAAGTATTATTTGAGTGTTAAGAGTGTTACTTGAGACAACCTATCCCTAGATTAGCCCTATACCTATCCTAGATCCCATTATCACACTTATACAGCCTTTGTGCAAAACACAATCATCCCTAGTCAATCTAAAATCAATCCAAAATCCTTATTTCCTAATCCTAGCCTTTCATGCCTAGTATTCTACCATCTAGACACTACCACCATAATAAGGACGCTAGTGCCACATGGTGCTAGTGTCCCCAAAATGGAGTTAATGTCCTTTGCCCTAACTTTCCTGAATGAATATCTTTTCAAAAATAAAATCCTCCTAAGGTCATCCTAAACATATTTTATCACTTGAAAAAGTAACATAATAGTATAAATACATGACTTTTATCCCTCTATCTAATAGATGGGAATCAAATGCAAGATACACATTCAAACACAAAACAAGTTAAGCAAAATTAAGGTTATCAATCCCTATTCTACCCTACTTTTGGATATTATCATCTACAACAGCCCTAAGCTCATATTTTCCATATTTCTATTCTCAAACACATTCAGGGAACTCAAGGCCACTATCATACTATGATCACTTACACTTGCACCAACACTTAAATGGGGAGAACTACATCAGGATTAATCCCTCCTCAGAGTATTGGTATGTAGGTAACTCTCTTCATATCAAGGTGTTGAGGATGTCTGAAATAAATTATTAATGAACACATTTTCTATATGATGCCCTAGTTATATGGAGGATTAGAGTTTGCACAATAAATTAGTCATCACAAATATAATACATGATTTCAAAATTTATGTGATTGGGGATATAACACAGAGATCTAGACATAGGTGCACTAGAATTTTAGAGTAGTCTTGCATGGAGGACATGACCACCAATATCAGGGCACTACCACCACTTTACCAATAATAAAACTACTACCCAAGATGGGTTCTAACATAGGGATCACGTTTATGACACTCAGACTAGTTTCCATCTCATTTTCTAGCTCTCAGATCATTTGTATCAGGTGTTATTTAGATAAGTCTTTATTTGTACTATTTATTACTATTTTTATAAAATACTATGCTAGTCAATTCTATAATAAATTAATGGCTATATTTATTGAATATTATTTCCTTGATTTAGTCAACTCATCCCTTTAATTAAACATAGGATATACTTGTTAAGTCATAAAAGGTTAAAAAACATTCATATAGAAAATATCAAGATTCACACACTAACCCTAGGAGGTAGGACTACATTAGCATGAGACCCTTTTGGGATATGTAGGAAACACTAAGATTATGCAAGTTTTTTAGAAAATAGCTTAGCTATTCACCTTGATTGATTCCCCCTTTGTATTTGATCTTTATTTTGTTTATTGTGTAAGAACTAGGGTTTTTATTTTTAGGTATTTTGTGTGGTAAAATGACAGACATATATAATCACTAAACCATCTCAGATAGTCATAAGTACTCCCACAAAAAAATTAGATGCATAGTCATAGATGATGCAACCAAAGTCAACAAATAAGGTTGTAGTGTGGCATTATCCTCCTAGTGAAACCTTGTCTTAGCATAGTTTGATATTTTAATTTTGTTAATGACATAGATCAAGGGTTATTACAATCATTTCCATCAAAAATCAACATAAATTTAGTTTGAGTAAGGCTTGAATATCTACTTGTCAATTTACTATTTATAACTCATTTAAAATTCTATAAGCTAATGTATTTCACATTTATATTATGTAGATATTGTATTCTAAATTATATTTCATTAGTTTATTTTTTTAATTTTTTATAGCATTTAATTAGATTAAAATGGTTGTGTGGAACATAAAATACAAAAGGAACATTATTTTACAAGTTGGTAGAGTGAATATTTAGGCATGAGACATTAAGATAAAAAATTACATGGAAAATACAAAAGGAACATTATTCTACAAGTTGGTAGAGTGAATATTTAGGCATGAGACATTCTCATAGGAATTTTTCATAAAGTAAAACTAAGTTTAAGATTGTAAAGGCCTTGACATTTTCTCCTTTTTCAAGCCAATGTTTTAATGTCTTTTTGCTTGTTGAAGCTTTTCAAAACTTCATCCTAAGATTCCTATATCTGAAGAATATTTAATAACCTAGCATGAACTTTAATATCTTCCTCCATATAAATTTACATGAACTTGTCAGTAAGTAGTGTCAATGTGATGGGAAACATAAGTTTGTATCTATAAATGAGTAGAAAGGGTGAATACTTCAAGGTTTCCTTGAATTTTGTTCTATTTTTCCATAGTGAATACTTCAATAATGTAATTATATTGGTCATTTACTTATGGTCTTCATGATTAAATTAATAGTTTATTATTGGTGGATTTAACTATACCATTCCCTTAGGGATATTAGTTTGAATAAAGCTTTAGATCTATTTTGTTAACATATGCCCATTTATTTAATTTAAAGGACTAAAATACAGGTTTGTAATCACAAACTAAGGACAATAGTGCACCAAACATGGTTACAATGTTTTCTTCCATGAACTTGACAAATTTTTTGTTTCACTATTATTTATGGTAGCTAATTTAGACTATCATTTGAAATAATTTATGGTAATCAACACAAAATTATGTCAATTCATGGAATTTAAGTATAATAACTCCTAGAAAAATAATTAAATAGATTAAATAGGTTGTGTGGAACATAAAATACAAAAGGAACATTATTTTACAAGTTGGTAGAGTGAATATTTAGGCATGAGACATTAAGATAAAAAATTACATGGAATGGTCTTAAAGAATGTATCACAGTGTGATTCAAATCTAGGAAGTTAGTCAAATCTATTCAATGTAAATAAATTAACATTGATATTAATACAAAGTTGTTGCACATTTTGGGGTACAAATTTAATAATTATAACCACAAAGTTGTGACTCAGTCCTATAAAAGCCCACTTTACCTCATATATTAGGTTTTTGATAAGTTAAAGTTAATACCTTTATTATTGACACTATTACTTGGAATCTCTTTATTGTTGATGGAATTATTGTGTCAAAATATCTTTTTCATTGTAAAGTTATGAAATATCGACCACGTTTGCAAGAATGATCATTAATGAATCATGAAAAAACATATCCATAATGATTATCACTTCTTTGTGTCAATTTTATACGATAATGTCCATGATAGTTTTTATTTACTTGGCTTTGGTATAATTATTTTTGTGTTAAAAATTCAAACTATTAGCTCATGCCATATTATAAGAGTTAATAATGTTTTAAATTATAATATTTGCATCTAATCCAATAACATCTGATACTCTCTCTTCACACCTTGAGTGAGAGTGAAAATTTCACTTGTGTAATATGCTAGTATAATGAGTATTGGTGTTAGGGTAAGCAAAAGTGACATAGACTAAATACAGTGTACATAATAAATTTACCCAACAATCTCTAATAATCTAATGAATGTATAACTCAATTGACCATGGTGATAATATAAGTGCACAAGGTTACCTCTTTTTTTGAATCTTTCAAAACTAAGAAAATTAATATCAATTCCTTTTAAATCATGGTATTGATGTGAATTCTCATATTGGAACATAAATATGGGCACAAATAGGTAATGCAAAGTATCAATTTGCTACCCATACTTATGTATAAAAAAATTCATCTTGGGATTTTTTGGAATTGATTTAACTCTAGCCACCAATAAATAAAGAAAACAAGTATAAATTAAACCAATAATCTAATTAAATCAAACTATTCAATGAAATCATGAATTTAGGTTTATAATAAAAAATAAAAACATGAAGCAAACTAAATTAATTCTCATTTACCCTATGCTAATGTAATATAACTACTCACAATAAAAGTGGTGGTGTGGTGATGGTGTATTTGAGAAGTAGTACTTCAAGTACTACTCATTTATTAGGAGAAATCTATTATTCCATTAAATATCCTTTAGCATTAATGCATTTATTCCTAGTGTCTTAGAGATATGATATGGATTTAACCAATGTGGATGCAACTTCTAATGTTGTCCATTCTTCTCATAGGAATTTTTCATAAAGTAAAACTATGTTTAGGATTGTAAAGGCCTTGACATTTTCTCCTTTTTCAAGCCAATGTTTTAATGTCTTTGTGCTTGTTTAATCTTTTCAAAACTTCATCCTAAGATTCCTATATCTGAAAAATATTTAATAACCTAGCTTGAACTTTAATATCTTCCTCCATATAAATTTACATGAACTTGTTAGTATGTGGTGTAAATGTGATGGGAAACACAAGTTTGTATCTATAAATGAGTAGAAAGGGTGAAGAATTCAAGGTTTCCTTGAATTTTGTTCTATTTTTCCATAGTGAATACTTCAATAATGTAATTATATTGGTCATTTACTTATGGTCTTCATGATGAAATTAATTAGTTTATTATTGGTGGATTTAACTATACCATTCCCTTAGGGATATTAGTTTGAATAAATCTTTAGATCTATTTTGTTAACATATGCCCATTTATTTAATTTAAAGGAATAAATAAAGGTTTGTAATCACAAACTAAGGACAATAGTGCACCAAAAATGGTTACAATGTTTTCTTCCATAAACTTGACAAATTTGTTATTTCACTATTATTTATGGTAGCTAATTTAGACTATCATTTGAAATAATTTATGGTTATCAACGCAAAATTATGTCAATTCATGGAATTTAAGTTTAATAACTCCTACAAAATTAAGTCCTTATTGAGCAAAAGCTTTGATTTCAATAATTGGTTGCAGTGGTATGGCTACATGATTTTCTATTTTGATGGATGTTTTTAAATCATGACATGTTCTTACATGATCATTAGCATTGTGAAATATGGTGGGATATTAATAACCAAACCTTACTATCATGTGAGTTGTGGTATCACCAGAAGGGTGTCCACTTCTTAATTTCTCATGTAAACTACTCATCACATTTTACTATCTCTTTTATCAAACCCTTAAATTAAATTCCTTCATATTTTTTATGGTATAGGATCCCTTATTGAACATATAGTGGGATACCTTGAGCCTCAAGGCTCTTATTTGTACATTATTAAACTTTTTGATAGTAACCATATAACTAGAAATGGATAAATGTATAATACCATCAAAATAAAAATATTATAAATTGGTTAGGCCCTTACCCCATCACTAACTATTAAAAAGTATTTCCAAGATAAGCCCTTCCTTTAACAAATTACACATATACTAACTCAACCATATATCTATATCAATCTCTACTAGAATAACTATTGCATAAACCCATTGAAACTAAGTTAACCTAAGAAATAATAAAAGAAAAATAATAATTCCAATGAAATTTCATTTTTGGAAGAGGGCACCATGCACTTTATTGAGCATGACATATATAATAATTCAAATATATATCTATATTTATTTCTACTAGACAACATATGCATAAACCCCTTAAATCTATGTTAACCTAAGAAATAATAAAATAAATACAATAATTTCATTGAAATTATCATTTTGTAAAAGGACACCATCCAATTTATTGAACATGACATATATACTCACTTAAACACATATCTATATTGATTTCTACTAGAAAACACATGTATAAACCCATGCAATTTATGTTAACCTTATAAAGAATAAAATAAATAAGAGAGAGGACCAAGTAAGTGAGCACCCTAAATTCACATTTATGTGGCACTAAAACTATGCCACATCAGTGCTTAAAAATTATACCAATGGATAGCTTGAAGATTTAACTACATAATTTCAAATTTTAAATTTTTATGTGTTAGTATAGTTAACACATTGATTGCCATTGAAGGTGTCGTTAAATTACATTTTAAATTTTGTGATTGATACATGTGTATTGGGGTATCTTGTACTTGTACTGCTAACATGTTATCATATCATTGGTTATTGTGCACTACTAATTGGTCAAAGTTGTACATTTACATGTAAACTATGTAACTACTTTTTCTTTTGTAACACATATTATCTCTTTTTTAATATTTATTAGATATTTTGATGTCATGTGTTGTCCTCTTCCTTTGTATCATCCACTTTATTATGACATGAATGGATAAAGTATCTCCTTGTTTTTATGAGAGTCTTTTTGGAAGTCCACATATTATGGACTTCCCATAATGTTTCACCATAAGAAAATTTTGGCATCTTTTACCATGGGCAAGAGTTATTCAAATTCTATCACATTATTTTAGAATGTTTTCCTATTATTACCTATATGATGGATCATTTTCAAATTTGGATTAAATTTGATGGCCTTAAGATCATATTTAAAATGGTATTATATGAAAGATGAAATTTTAGATAAATCATGTTTAAAAAATAAAATATTGATAAATATATCATTTATTTTTAATATATATATTTTTCTACTATGAATTGTATTAATATTTTAAGGGAAATGTTGCATAAATAATTATCATTAATGTTTTTATAATAGGAAGGGTCGATCGTTAAATTTAATACTTATTCATGAATATCATTTTATCACATTATGATATTTGTTACTTTTCAAATAAAATAATAAATTAATGTCACTATCATTGTCACATGATTTTAGATTTTTTTTGTATCACCTATATCATGCAATGAGTCACTTTCCAAATATCATTCTATGTTACTATGATATTTATTACTTTCCACACAAAACAACAACGTAAAGTCAATATCACTCTATCACTATTTTAAAAATATTTTTATATCATTACTTATATTACATGATAAATCACTTTCCAAATATCATTATATCATAATAATACAAATACCTTAAACACTTCTATTTAAAAAATGTTAAGAGCTATCAATCTCAAGGCCTTTATCCTAGAATTTTCATATACCACAATTATTTATAATTTCATTACCTTCTTTACAAATTTCCTATGGGTTGGTGAGAAATTGTATCAATATAGCTACACTAATATGTCAAAATTAAAATAATATTTGTAGAAAAAAAGGCTCTAATTTCCACCATATAACCAATATATTACAATTTATTAATTAAATTTTCTAAAAAAAGAAAAAATATAAATAACAATCAAATAAATATCAAATTTAAAATGAAAATTAAAAATTATGTGTTCCCTATATTACAATACACCATGACCAAAAAAACCCATTATAAGAGATCATAATTATGTTATTCACTCCATTCCACATATTTTAATGGACATTAAATATATATCTTTAAAAAACATTCTATCAAAACATAAGTGTGTGATGTTTCATACAACTAACTATAATTGTAATAATAACACCAATTTCTATAGCTAAATATTTTTATATAGATGTGTGTATCTATTTTAACCTTTTAGGACTTAGATGAATGTATTTCTGACATTGTTAAAGTGTTGAGTATAGTATATTAGGGTAGAAATATATAATAAATACATCTACTTATTTGTTATAAAATTGACTTAAATTGACCTTTCTAAAAATATCAATAAATAATGTAAATGAGAACTTAACTAGAAAATGACTAAGATGAATGATTTAGAGGTTAAAAACTGAGATATAGGATGGTCTAAGTGTTTCTTGTAGGATCCAGGTATCAAAAGCCCTCCTATATAGTAGAACCCTAGTTGGACAAAAGTACCATGTGGTGATAGTGTCCATATTTTGGTGTTAGTGTCCTCTACATAGAACTATATTGAGATTCATGGTGCACATGTGTCTAGGCCTAGCAAGCCTGTTCATATGCACTATATATATATATATATATATATAATGTTGAGGATGTCTAGCATACCCACTAACAACACACTTTATTATTTGTGTCAACTAGATGCCCTAACAACATGGAGGATTAGGGTTTTCTCATAAAATTAGTCAATCCAATCCTCACATGTAAGTGGATCAAGAATTAAATTATATTATGAATCTATTTCATACCCATGTGTAGTAGATGCATCTAAAATTGAAACTGTGTGATGTAACTAGAAACGTGTAACTAGAAATGTCTAACTAAAGATATATATATAATTGGAGATGTTGGTTTTATGGACATTCAGGTATATTAGGTGGCTCTGGGCCACTCAATAATTATAACCACTATAGATGGAGTAAGGCATGAATATTTTTTGTAACTTGGAACATAGTGTTTGATGTGTACAACATAGATAATGACATGGAGTTTATCATTTCATCTGATCAACTAGTGTATAAATGATCATACAAAAGTAATGTGCTACACACATGCCCTAAAATTATAAATCTAAGCAAATGGATGATGTAATAAGTTGTAATAATATATATCTAAGTATCTAAACTAAAATTGGAATGATCATTCCATGCACGATTCCCCTAATCTGAGTAAACTAGTATGAATATGAGCTAAATTGAGACAAAATTGGTAAATTATAGCTGAATATGTGCAAACCTAAACTATACCTACTTTAAATTTTGGCCAATCTATAATTTTATAAAACTAAGGCTACTCGATAATTGCACCATATATGGTATAATAGTACCATGTGGTGCTAGTGTCCCAATTTGGGCATTAATGCCTAACTATTTTTATTTTTATGCAACTATAACTGATCTCTATGTCACTATTTCCCACTATGTTTTCTTGAGTTTTATTTCTATATTATGAGCCTATGTGCTAAAAATTATACTTTAAGAGAATTTGAATAGCCTTATTTCTATGACAAACCTATGTGAATTCCCCCTCTTTTGATGGGAGTTGTTGAATCTATGCAAGAAATGTCCTCAAAATAAAAATATCTATAAAATGTGTGTTATCTATAGCATATATGATATCTACATAATAAAGTAATATAATGTGCATACATAACATTTAAATGTAAGATATTTTGAGAATAAGTTTGTAATGTATGATGTACATTAGATATGACATCAACAAGTATGTAAAGATAGATAAAATAATGTATATGAACAAAAAAATTGAGTAATAACTTAGTATATACCTAGGGGTATGGGACATGATGTCTATCATAACACCAAAGAAGAAAGGTGAGATGCATGAGGTCCCCCATGGCATTTAAAACTAGAGTTTGTAACAAGAAAGAGATAAGTGTCAAGACCATAACACATACAAGAAAACATACATATAACACACATGAGGCATTTGAAGTAGGCCAAGGGGACACAATACAAGGGACATGGGCACATTTCATTAAATATTAGAAAGCGAGAGATAAAAGGACATGTTCAAATTTTGGCATACGTAAACAATAAGTAAGTTGGCTTAGAGCCACATGGAAGGATATGTTTAAATGTCTACATACACAATCAGGAAAATACACACAAGGACATGGGAACATGTCCAAAGCATACATATAGTGAAAATAAGTGGTGTATAGCCATAGAGAAATGTCATATTTAAATTATCTTAAAAATATGAAGCATAGAGATACAATCAAGTTTAAACTAGGAAAGCTAGAAATGAAAGTATGCATGAACATGTAATACACATCTATGTAAGAGATAAGATGTATATAGGTTGAGTCTAAAGTAGTAATCAGTAAAAAATCTAAGTAGGTGTAACATGATTACTATCAAGATATAACAAGGCTAAATCTATGATGTAGAGTTTATAAATATGTAACCTAGTATTTGAAACTGTATATAGAGTGCTCCCAAATGGGTGAATGTGTGAAATGAATAACCCATGTATTTATGTATATTCCCCTAGTCGGTAGATAATAGAAAATCTAAATTAGTGTAGTGGACCTAAGTCCTATAATCAATTTATAATTTCTTGATAAGAAAAAGTGAAGCATGTGTATATGATAAAATTGACTATATTAAGATAGCTAATATATGTAGTGTCTGACAAATATAATAAATGTAAACATGACAATGCATACAATCTATAATTTTGTATTTTTTGATTAATTTTTTTTTTGACATATTATATTATTTTTGTATTTTTTTATATATAATCTATGTACAAGCAACATAAAAATGAAACTATATATAAGGAGCAAGAAATAAGCAAAGTATGTACAAGAAGGAAGGAACAATACTAACTGATGAGTCTCATGGGAGACTCACTATTAGTGTGGCATATGTAAAAAATAGTAATGATAATCTCTCACGTAGTGTGATTTATAAGTTGTAGTTGAATGGCATTATAGTATGAATCTAAGTATGGTTCATCATTGGTATCCTAATAATCATAATAACCTAGAATGCTAGTGTTGAATTTTGTTGTCTCTAGATGAGCATAGGGAATTGCCTCATACTATGGAGCTAACCTTTCTAAATTGTACTTTTCAATATTAATTTTTATTTTTCCCTTTGAAGTTGTGATTATTGTAGGTATATGGTACTGCAGAGGCTATTTTACTAGAAAACCTCTTGTGAGAATGTTTTTTGGCTTAGCATTATTTTGATTTCGCAACTAAAGTTCTCGATATTTATGTAACATTTCTTATGTATCTATATATTTTATTTGATAAACTGTATCTATGAATGATTTGATTTAGGATGTTTAAAAAATTCTAAAACTTGTTTACCAACATTATCAACTACTAGAATAGTAGTGATGCCTTGGGCCGACTTTCCCAAACCATGACCATGATAATCAAACTATCATAGATATGTTTGAACAAATCCATACTAATTTGAAATTTGGACCTCATTTTGGAGGGTTATATTTACATCTCTTACTTGTTTGACTTGTGCTTGTTATATTATTTCTTCCTCTAATTGTGCTTTTTGAACCTTTTATTATTCTAAGTTATGTTTTGGTAACCATTTTTTTACTATTTATAAATTTGACCTTTTTTGAATTTGTAGATGTGCCATTATATGTTGTTTAGATGATGTGTCACTATTTGAGTCATCTGTATGCATTATTTATTATATTTTCCTTTTCATTGTTAAACATGAATTGGTGTGGTACCCATGCATTCTATGATATGCATAATAATATATGGATCTCCTCACTGGGTGTAGAGGAGGTAGGTTAATCAACTTAGCTTCAATAATTTCTCTTAGTATCTCACTTGAAATAATATTGGACCATTGTAATATTTTTGAATCACTTATAATATATGCATTGTGTTGTACTTTATGATTTGGATATGAAAGAGTGTTGGTCACAACTTTTCTAGGTATAGATGTATATACATGACGAACACTAGCATATTATGAAGACTTTGTACATGTAATGTGACTTATCAATAATGTGATATTTTCAATTAATAATTGATTTTTATTCATTAATTTTGGTATTATCTTGCTCATACTGATAATTTGATCCCTTAGAGTCTCATAAGTACAAACCCTAGTTGTTTCTGATTGAACATGTATGCACAAACCCTATAGGGGAGAGGATTAGATAGGATAAGTATGGGAATTAGTAATAATAGTATAAGATAATTAATCTCATGGAGGAGTGATAACATGGACTTGGTTAGAGTAAAAGTAGTTATCACCCTCATGGAGATGAGGAGGAAAAGGAGATGCTTTCCTGTACATAAGATATGACATTGAAACTTGAGACATAGCTGTTAGATTATGTACTAAATCCTTTATATGTCTAAGGGTTTCCTTATGAATGGACTTACATAGAATAAAAAGATAACATGCTATGAAATATGACATATATTTGAGCTAATTTAAATCATCATGTACATATGTGTTTATGTCATCTTTGAATTCCTTCCAAATGAAAGGAAACAAGCATGAAAGATAACCTAGAAAACTTTGGATTAAAAATTAATTAAATTCATTGGTCATTATGATCATGATTATATGAAATATAAATATTGATGAGGGTCCTAGAAGGATGGACAAAAAAATTTAGGGTTGTCTAGGGTTAGGGTTTGAGTAGTATTTGAAGCAAGTCAGGTTCACCAAATTTTTTAACATTTTAGGATTTAGATGAATGTAAATATTATGTTGTTAAATGGTTAAGTATATTAAATTAGGGTAGAAATATGAAATAAATACAACCATTGATTTTTTAAAGAGTTTGCTTAATTTGACCTTTCTAAAAATAATAATAAATAATGTAAATGAGAATGGATGATCTGGTTATTGAAAACTAAGACAAAGGTTGGTTTAAAGTGTTACAATTAGGATACAAATGTCAAAACCCCTCCTAGATAATATCACCATAATTGGAGAGTGTCCTTTGTGTATAACTATTAAAAAAATTTGGGTGAACTTGTGTTTGGGTCTGTCATTCCTATTCCTATGCACATGAGTTTTGGATCTTTGTATATCATCTATTTTAATTGATTTTATGAGCAAACCTTAATCATCCATGTTGTTAGGGCATCCAATTGATATAATAAATAAAGTGTGTTGTTATTGGGGTGGGATGGACATTATCAACACCCCATTATGATGAGAGTTGCCTACATACCAATACTCTAAATAAATATCAAGCCCAATGTAGTTCTCCCCACCTAAGTGTTGGTGCAAGTGCAAGTGAAGCTAGTATGGTTATTGACTTCAGTGATTTTAATGTGCTTGAGACTAGAAACCTAAGTAATCTAAGCTTAGGAATTATATAGGTGGTTATATGTAGAATTAGGGTAGAATACAGTTTGATTAACTTAATTATGCACAACTTGTTTTGAGTTTGTATATGTAATTTGCATCTAATTTCTATTTAGTATTTAGAGGGCTAAAATTCATGTATATATACTATTTTGGTGTTTGTGTAGGTGTTAAAAGGGGTCTAGGTCAACCCTAGGTGGTATTAGATTTGAAAATATATTTTTTAGTGGAAAATGGAGAGAAAGGACAATAGTACCAGAATTAAGACACTAGCACCATGTAGCGCCACTGGCCCTATTATGAAAATAGTGTCCAAGTAGCATACCTTGAGGCATAAAGGGATAGGATGTCAAAATTATGGTTTAAGACTGATTAAGGGATGTTTAGGGACAGTTTGGCCTACACAAAGGCTGGATAAGTGTGAAAATAGGCCCTAATATAGGTATAGAGCTATGTTAGGGATGGGTGGTCTCAAGTGCACTCTTAGCTCTCAAGTGTCATTTTTAGGTGATTATAGTATCTTAGACCAATTACCAAACAATACCCTTAATTCATCCCATCATTCACACAAGCCCATGATATTTAAAAATTGCATAGAAATTGGGTTCAAAACATTTCTTTGCATGCTATTTAGGCTTAGGCATTAGCCTTTTCATTTAATTTTTCTTATAATATTAAATATATATATAGACAAATTTATTATTCATTTAATTTAATATTATAAAAAATGGAGACAAATTTATCTAACAGTCTTTAATTTTTTATTGTTATTTTACAATTATGTTTATTTTATAATTAGTATTTATTAAATCACACAAAATATTATTATTTTCAAAAATTATATTTTATTTAAGATGTTATATTATATAATAATATTTATATTGAAAAAAAAGGTAATTGAGATTTATAGGGTCTCTCTCCCTTTCTTATACCATAAATGAAAGATTATAAAAACATGAGTGCCTTTTGAAAATATCAATGACCAAACAAATAAGTAATAGGCATTAACCATAAATATTACTTTTCAAAAAAGAGATTACTTTATTACAACCTTGATAAAATTAGGTCACTAGGTATTTAAAAGGTAAA
The DNA here is from genome assembly GCA_037957365.1 of Torreya grandis. Classification (NCBI taxonomy): domain Eukaryota; kingdom Viridiplantae; phylum Streptophyta; class Pinopsida; order Cupressales; family Taxaceae; genus Torreya; species Torreya grandis. Next base: position 1,396,416 of record JARHVA010001808.1, read on the forward strand.
GACCCCTATATGGGTGAATTACTATATCAAAAAACAAACATTAGACAAGGGATGAGTCACAAAAACCCATCCACCTCATCATTCTCATCATTGTTCACATTAATGGAGATAATAGAAAAAGTGTGGAAATAATATCTCCAATGTTGACCCTTGTTACTACCTTAGCATTCATATATGCTAACCCTTCTTTTTACCACATCAAGTTTCTCCATAACTTTCACCTCCTTAGTGATCCCACTCAAAACCATCATTGGCATGCCCACTTCCCATCTTTTCACTATTAGTTACCAACTATGAGTCCTTTTCCATCATGCCTCTTATAAATATACTCCCAGGACCCCTATAAAAATATCCACCTAGTTGTTTGTAACTATTAACACCTTCACCCTTTCTCCCACCACATTTCTCATACCATCCTCCAGAAAAGAGCTCTCCATACATATTTGCATTCTTCCATACCTTACCACCCTTCACATAGGTCCCAATATCCATCTTCATGGGTTTTTTTTCCACACCTTCTAGACACCCCTTCTTATCCTACCATCAGCCCAATGTCTCCTAATTTCCACTTTCCTAGCTTATTTTTCTCTTCTACCCCATAAACCATGATAAAATAATTTTTTGGCACTGTAATTTTTTCTGTCATTTGGTTTTCCAATAGGTGGTTTTGTCATACCTTCTTACAAAATAAACCACCCCATATACATTCCATTCTTCCATCCCTTATCATCCTTCACATAGGCCCTAATATCCTTCTTCATGGTTATTTCGCTATACCTTCTAGACACCCATTCTTGTCTTACCATCATCCCAATATCTCCCCATTTTTTATTTCCTAGCTTCTTTTGCCCCTCTACTACACAAACCCTAACCAAATTATTACCACCATAGCAGCATTTTAGTAAGAGTTATTCAACTTTTATCACATTATTTTAGAGTGTTTTCCTATTATTACTTATATGATGAATCATTTTTCAAATTGGGATTAAATTTTATGGCCTTAACATTGTGTATTTTTTTTTTTAGATGACATTATATAAAAGATAAAATTTTAGAAAACTATCTTAAAAAATAAAAGATTATGATAAATATATAATTTATTTTTAATATATATTTTTTCTACTATGAACTATATTAATACTTGAATGGCAATGTTGAATAAATAATTTTCATTATTTTTTTAATAATAGGAAGGGCCGATTGTCAAATTTAATCCTTATTCCTGAACATCATTCTACCACATTATGATAATCATTTCTTTTAAAATAAAATAATAAGTTAAAGTCACTATCATTGTCACGTGATTTTGGATTTCTTTTGTAAAATATCGTATGATGAGTCATTTTCCAAATATAATTCTATCTTACTATGATATTTATTACTTTCCACACAAAACAACAATGTAAAGTTAATATCATTCTATCACATAATTTTAGAATAATTTTATATCCTTATATTACATGATAAATCACTTTCCAAATATCATTCTATCATACTAGTATAAATATATTATATACATCTATTTAAAAAAAGTTAATAAATATCAATCTCAAGGCCTTTATCTTAGATTTTTAACATACCACAATTATTTATAACTTCATTACCTTCTTCATAATTTTTCTATTGGCAAATGATAAATAATATTAATCTAAATACACCAATGTGTCAAGCTCAAAATAATATTTTTTTTAGTAAAAAAGGGGGATTCAAATTTATACCATATGACCTATATAGTATGATTTCTTAATTAGATTTTACAAAAATATAAAAAATCTAAATAATGGTTAAATAAATATCAAATTTAAAATTAAAATTAAAAATGAACACACTCGCTATATTACAATGTACCAAATCCCCAAAAACCTATTATAAAATACTTCTTAGAATAATTATGATATTCACTCCATTCCACATATTTTCAAGAACCATTAAATATATATCTTTGCAAACCATTTTATCAAAACATAAGTGTGTGATGTTTCATACATCTCATTGTAATTACAATAATAATACCAAATTCTATATGTAAATATTTCAAATAAATGTGTGTATCCTATATCAATTTCCAAACAATACTAATTTTAGTTTATTATTTTATGGTTATCTTTATTTTATAATTAATATTTATTTAATCACATAAAATATTATATTTTTAAGAAATTATATTTTATTTAATATGTTAAATTACATAATAAGATTTATATATATTTTTTAAAAGGTAATTGAGGGTTTCAGGTCCCTCTCCCTTATATTAGATATGAAAGATTATAAAAACATAGGTACCTGAGGGAAATATCAATGACCAAGTAAACACATAAGAGGTAACAACCTTGAACATTACTTGTCAAATAAGAGCTTACTCTATTACAACCTTGATAAAATTAGGTCACTAAGTACTTGAAAGGAAAAGACCCCTATATGGGCCAATTACTATATCAACAAATAAATATTAGACAAAGGATGAGTCACAAAGACCCATCCACCTCATCATACTCATCATATTTCATGTTAATGGAGACAAAATAAAAAGTGGGGAAGATCATCTCTTTAATGTTGACCCTAGTTTTCACCTTAGTATTCATATCCATATCTATTGACCCTTATTTATACCACCTCCATTTTCTCCACCACTTTCACTTCCTTAGTGATCCAACTCGAAACCATCACTACCATGCCAATTTCCCATCTATTCACCATTATCTACCATCTCAAAGTCCATTTCCAATGTGCCTCCTATAAATCTACTCCCATGAACATTTCTACCACCACTGAGACCCCTAGAAAAATATCCACCTAGTTGTCTTTATCTATCAACACCACATTTTATCCCACCACATTTTTCATACCATCCTCTAAAAGTGATAACCACACACATATTTTCATTCTTCCATGCCTTACCACCATTCACATATGTCCTAATATACTTCTTCATGTTTTTTTGTCAAACTTTCTAGACACCCCTTTCTGTCCTATCATTAGCCCAATTTATTGTAGTTTCCACTTTGTTATCTTATTTTTTCCTTCCACTCTACAAACCTAGACCAAATAATTTTCCATCACTAACTTTTTCTATCATTTGGTTTTCCAACAGGTGGTTTTAACATACCATCCTATAAAATAAACCACCCCACACACATTTCCATTCTTCCATCCCTTACCATCATTCACATAGGCCCCAATATCCTTGTTCATGGTTATTTTTCTAAAAATTCTAGACACCCCTTATTGTCTTGACTTCAACCTAGTGTCTCCTAATTTCTTTTTCACCTTGACCCCACAAATCTAGACCAGATAATTTACCACCACATTAATGTTTCAACTATTTGTGGTTAAGAGATGACATAGGAGATTTAATAACATCTAGGTTGAGTGAAGGAAACATCATACCATAAATAGAAGTACCATCACACATGAAAACCTACATTTATTCAAAAAAATGGAACCAAAGTGAAAAATACTCTTCTAGCTCCTTGAAGGTTATTAGGGACAACAAACCCCTTATTTGAGTGACAAAAAGGGTTTCTAAATTAACCATCTCAAGCACATTTTTTAAAACACCATGAAACCTGACCACATAAAGGATTCCTCCACTTCCATGGTTATCTCCTTGTCTCTCAAAACCTTTAATATATTAGTGAAAAAAATGGAGGCCACCTTTGAATTTACCCTGCTCCTAATTTCCATTTGCACATAATCTATGTTGATGATATCCTATATGGTTTTGATAACTAAAACCATGGGTGTCTAAAAAATATTTTCTTTAGTATGCCCTCAAAAAGTAAATTGTGTAATGCCATCTCCATTTTCTCAAATTAAAGGAGGAAGAAAGTATCCATGGCTATTAACTCATTTATCCAACATGTATCTACAAAGATTAAAAAAATAGCAACAAACCACAAACTAGGACCTTACTAACCACACACCCAAATTTTGTTTAGTATAAATATTCAAAGATATTATAATTAAAAAGAGAGTTAGATACTTATTATCCATTATAAGTAATTACATATCAAATGTATCAAACCTCCTTTACCTCTTTGACAAGCCACTTCATTCCCAATAATCATTTCTATCATGCCACATAGGGAGAACAAAACCACCAAAGGAACTAAAAAAAGTGATACCTTATGGGGGTACACAAAGGGACATAATTTAAACTAAATGAGCCTAAAAAAACTCCAAATAAATTAATTAAAAATCCATTACCAAAAATTCTAAGCCTATCCACCTCTCAAATAGTTTTATTTATAATCATGTCCTCCCATTACAAAATGACTTGATTTACTAGGATGTGTTTTGTTTCCCATAATTCTAGAGAAGACAAGATATACCTAAGATATCTTAGATATTCTATTTTTTCAAACTACTATTTCTAAGTACACAAATTAAAAACATCAAATTGCCTTCTATAATCACTTTTTCAATACCACATTGAACTACCACTTTAAGGCCTAGGACCAAAAATCACACTTTTGATTCATTATTGGTTCCTTCCACTAGATTTAGGGATGTATCATAAATTATATAACATGCTAAATCTATAATGATGTAACCTCCATTGATACACCTGAATCACCTTTGGCTACTCCATCAAAATTGAGCTTAAATGAAACTGGAGGAGGAGGAATCCACATCAAGTTTTCTTCCTTATGTTGAGATAATAAGCAAGCCCAAATCCTATTAATGAGGTGTAGTTTCAAGATGATCCATTTAGGTTAAATCTATAAATCCCAAGTATAAATTGATCCATTTATTCTCATCACATGAGTAGAAACAACCTTTGAGATGGTCATTTCCACTTTGACAAAAATTCCCTTGATTAAACTTAATTTCCCTTAAAAAATGTGATTGTTCTTTTCTTTCCATATTTTCCATATGAGTATAGTTGGGCTTGATTTCTACAAGACAAAAAATACATCTTTTTAATATCCTAAATTCTAATATGAAAAATCTTGAAGTAAGGTTAGAGAGGTAGCCCAATGCCAGCTAGGTTTTTTACAAATCCAAACACAACATTTTTTTAGTAAAGGGTTAGGATAAAATAAAATGGTTCATAGTTTCATCCTCTTTGAGGCACATAAACCACCTAAAAGGGTCCTCAAAACCCATTTTATACATTTTATCTTGAATTATAATGTGATCCTCAATGACCAACTATGAATATGCACTCACCTTTGGTAAACCTAATTTGTTCAAACATAGGAACGAGCTCATTCACAAGAAGAATCATATAACTCAAACATCTCATAACCAAGGCTTACTTATATAAATCTGATTTGGAATAAACCCATTGAATTATGTCCTCCTTAGGGTTATATAAGACTTTGCTTTTAGTTAACAGATTTGGTAAAATTACTTATTGAGCTAGAGAGACTATGGTGTTCTCTAAAATCTACTAAGTCCCAAAATGCCAAAACTGTCTTGATTCCATGTCGCATTTTATTTTCCTATCCTAGACTATTGTCATAATTTCTTATGCTCCAACCAATTTCCCCATTTCCCTCTATGTAATGTCCATTCCTCTCTCTATTTCTAATCTACCAATAAATGTGGTGTGTAATGATTGGTCTCACTACATCATAAAATAGCCTAAAAGGACCCCTTTGGAGGATTATGAGTATAAAAATTATGAAGAGGTTTAAGGGTAAAATCTATTTCAATTATAATATTCAAATCCATAGACCCTCTAATTTTGAGAGGATCCTCTAAACTAATTTTTCACCAAGAGCCATATTTCGGAGCCCTAGGTTATAAATACCCACACCACCCATATTTTTTGCATCATAAACCTTGCCCCATTTGATAAATGTGACTTTTTAATTTTCTTTACATACTTTCCAAATGAAATTATTCAATATTAAATTCAAATAGTTTAGTAATCTATTTGGGGGTTAAGCAATGAGAATATATAAATGAGGATAACACTTGAAATATTTTTTATTATAATTATTTTTCCTACCAAATATAACTACCTCCCTTTCCAATTATTTAATTTGGTTTGAAATTTTATAATAATATTATCCCAAAGATAATACTTTATATTCCTTGCAAAGAAATCAATCCCAAATTATTTTCCCCATAGTTTACCAGTACAAAAATACAAGATTTACAAGATCTCAACTTGAAATTGACTTGTAATATTAACAAAAAAAATTAGAATTGGGTTCATTGATTATCTGATCTAACTTATAAGATTAACCATCTAAGATTTGTTTGAAGAACCAAACTTCTCTTTCTAAATTTGATCTAGAAATAAAGGTGACATTCATAAAGTATTGATGTGTGACATTTTATATTCCACCTATCACTTCAATTCCTTTAATGGCCCATTTTACATAGGCTCTATGTATTACTCTCCTTAAAGCCTCAACCATTAGGATGAAAATAAATGGAGATATGGGATCCCCTTGCCACAAACCTCTAAAGGATTTATGAAAACTTCTTCAGATGCCATTCACTAACACAAGAAATATAAGACTTGAAATACTACTAAAAACCTACTCATACCATTCTTTTACAAAACCAAAATCTTTTAGGAATTTCAAGAGAAAATAAAAATAAACCCTGTCATAGACTTTGATTATGTCTATTTTAATTAACATGCCATTTTTACTATTTGAAGAAATGAATAAATGATTTCATGGTAAATGATTATTCCATCTTAGATGTTTCTTTCAAACACAAGCTCCCTATTCACAAGATATTAAACCTTCCAATACCAATTTAAATCTAAATGACATAACTTTAAATATGATTTTATAAATTATGTTACAAATGGAAATAAACTTGAAGTCCCCAAATGATATTTGTTGCTCGCATTTTAGAATGATTGAGATGAAGGTGTAGTTCAGGTCTATTGTGATCTTCATTTTCCTTCTAGACTCTTCCATCATGTCAAAAACATCCTTCCCCAAAATATTATATAAATTTTGAAATAACATTATAGGAATCCCATCCAACCTAGGGGATTTGTCCTTATGTATTGAGAAAACCACTCTTTTAATATCTTCTTTTGATAAATGTATTATTCAATCTTTATTATCATTTTTTGACACTAATATGGGGAGGTGTATCAAGAGTGAAACTTGGGCTCTTTGATTGATATCTTCTACATTTGAAAATAAGTATTAAAATAAATATATTAATTTTGTCTATATCTCTAAAAAAAATATCTAATACCCTTCTATCTCTTATCATAATGGATGGAAGCCAAATCAAACATCTTTTGGCCCTTGTTGAATTTTGGAAATACTTAGTGTCATTTTACACTACTTTAAGCCATATTTCCCTTGATTTTGTCCTCTAAGAATCCTATTCTCTTAATTTAAGTTCTTCCAAATTTGATAAATTTAAATTTTCTTTCTTGTCAGCTTTAGAATCCATCCCAAAATTTAATTTTTTCTTTCAATGATGCCAACTCCTCCTCAATCCTATTTACTCCTTCAAAATTATTTTTTAAATGCTCCTTGTTCCATTTTTTAATGCAAGACTTTATATAGGTCATCATTTTTGCCTTTGGTGTGTGGTGCCATTTCCCACCAATATTTCATCTTGTCCATCAATGATGGATATCTTAACCACATAAATCTAAATTTGAAAGGGCAATTCACTATTTACCCATTAATAGAAACCAACCATTCTACTCGGCCATGATTAGATCCAAAAAAATTTAGAATTTTTCTTTCATATAACTAAACTTTATCCAAATTTCTAAGTGTTCATAATAACCTATCTAACTACTTAGTCTAAGAGAAAATACCAGTCTTCAAAACCACATCTAAAATCCCATTGGAGGAGAAAAACCTAGAGAAGTTAAAAATTAGATTGAGAAGGGTGAAATATGCCTCTTATTTTGTCAAAAATTGATAATATTACATTGAATTCCCCACCCAAAAGTCAACTGTCTTCATTAAGAGAAGTCAATTTCCTAAAAATTTCCTCCTAACATTGTCTTTTTAAGCTAATACTATTAGAACCATAAATATTTAAAAGAAAGAAAATAATATCTATGAAAAAATCCATTACCTTGAAATATTTCCATCTAGGGCCTTTATCTCTTACCATGACAACCACTTTCAAAGAAACCATATTATAGACAAACCTCTTGATGCACTATTTGAAGCTAAAAAATCTCCCTTCTAATTACTCCCACATCTATTTTAAAAAACACTTGCTGATAATTTATCTAGTTTGGTTTCTTAGATATAAAATATATCAATTTGTGAATACAAAAACTAAAACTATACTAAGCATATCGTGTTAATTCATCTAACATTATAGAATATTAAATTCATTATTTTTTGAGGGGGAATTTGACCTTGACTTATCAAATAAAAAACTTTGATTGAGTTATGCTTCCTTATGGAATATTATTCCTCCCTCAAAGGTTTCATAGATTTATGCCTCCTTTTATTTACTTCCAAAAATTAGGTTTAGTTATGATGCTTTCCACTTTCAAGATGGTTAGAAATTGTTTAAAATTTAATTCCTCTTCTGATTTTCTCTCTAAAGGCTCATCCAGTAGCCTAATTGTGCCCATGCCACCTTCCTTCAAAATAAATCCAAAGGCACCACTTTTTGCCAATGGAGTAGAGAACTATAAATGGTCTTGAGAGCTTATAAAATCAATAATTTTGTTTGATTTATCTAATAACACTTTTGTATCCTAAAAAGAGTATTTATAGAAATATTATTTCCTTGATTCAATTTTTGATTAAGGTCAAGTGTGGGCAATAAGTCTAAGAATTGATTGTTAGTTGGTTCCTTTGTATCTTTCTTTCCCCAATATGAGTCATTGTTTCTCCTTAAAAATACTACGAAGACATCATATTCTTATCTCACTAGTATTTCCTAAGTGGTCTTTCTCCTAACATAGAAGTCGAACCAAATAACCCAAGGAAAGTGATGAATCCATAGTTAGGGATCCCAATTAATAAATGCCTTGGACCATACAACCCTTAGAATATTAAACATAAGTTACAATGAAATACAATTAAAAAAACTAAAATATTTATTGTATTTCAATTAAAATGAAATACAATACCATAATGACATAGTGATACTATAGTATCACAATGAGATTCATGTAGACATACCCATCAATAAATGTAGAGATTTCAACTTTAATAGAAATGGATTTAGAGATAGATCGATATTGAGAGTGGGAGTTGGATTAAAATTATAGATCTAGATATAATTAGCCATAACCATAGTCCATCTAGAATCTAGAATATGAAACATAAATTATAGAAACCATAGTTGGGCCATATGTAGAAAGGGTAGGTGTGTATTTATTGGTAGGTTATTAGTTCAGCTGGTAGGTTGGGTGATGATTATGCATATTGTTCATTATTGAATCTCTAGCTTATATGCATCAACATAATTTGAAAACGAGGATAACCTATTCATCAATATCTCATATGGTTTTCTAATTATAACAATTGGTTTCATGATAAATAAAGGTCTCAGTGGAGCCATTTTGTAAATGATTTCTCTTGGATTATATTGTGTTATACCTTTTTTATTAGTGGGAGCAAGATAAGATAGGATACATTATCTTTTCATTAATGAAATGGGAGGAATAATTATACCCATACCTAAATTATTTACTATGCTAAGTATCTTTTCAATGGATTCTCTTACATTTCTAGGAATGAGAGGTTTTATAGAAGAATATATTATATTTTTGGGAAAAATTACTAGTAAATATTCTTCAACCATTCAAATAATTATTAATGTAATATAATAAATTATAATTATATGAACTCCTATGTATTTATTATCTATGTTACATAGAATGTTCTATGGATACAAGTTTTTGAATGCCTTGAATCCTTATTTTAAGGATTTAGGGCTAATCGAGTCATTTTAGAATTTTTGTACAAACATGTAATGAAGGATGTGATCTTTTTCATGAAGGTAATGAAGTAATTAGTGAATATGCTAAAAATTTCCTAAACTACATGTACGTTGTAAAGTATGGAAATAAATCAAATTTTAATTTAAGCCAATTGATATAATTGATGAGCTAATTGATAAAAAAAAATATAATTTTTAATAAAGTTAATTTCATCTATTTGGTCCCATAATCAAGTCTAACTCAATTCAATTACAACATATGATATGTAAATCTATGATTTTGATAATTCATAGTTTTTGCAAGTAAACTCTTCGATTTTGTAATAACCCCACTAGGTTTGACTTAGAAAAATGGGTTATTTTTTTTATCAACATACTCTTTCATTATAATTCACCATGAGAATATAATTAGTGATCCAAATATAATAATATAAGTATGCTAAGTATAAATAATCACATGACTTATAATAGTCACTAATAACTATCAATATATAAAACATCATAACTAAATATAAAAAGTAATTACAAATATCCAACCATGGCTAAAAAAATGATAAAACCACTAATGTCAAGTATAGATAAGTAAATCATTAAATCTCATCAATGTTAATGTCTCAATAATAATAAATATAATTTACAAGATACAAGATACAAATCTCCATGGAGCATGAGTTCCCCAAATTCTAGTATCTATGGCAATCTCAAGTGTCATCTCTAAGTAAGTACTACTATGGGGAGGGAGAGAATCATACAAGTTATTTTCCACACCAACCCTAGACCATCCATCCCCCACACAATCCCCTATTAGGTAATGGCCCTCCCTTCATGGATAAGTAGATAGTGACAGTGCAGGAATCTAGAGAGACAAACCAGTACCTGTGTGTTATATGATTTCTAAGAACATGCAAAGTACCATAGAGAAATCCATTATAACATCATGTCATGGAAACATATAAATCATACATATGAAATGATAATGTGTAACTAACATTACTTTGGCCAAAGTTTTCAATAGTCATTGATCTCTAGGATCAGTTAATTTCAAACACAACACTTGATTAGATTACCTTCATCTGGCATTGGTGATGCTAGTAAGCTAGTGAAGTCCATCTCACTAATTACTCAATACCAATAATATGAGATTTATTTAACATATATATAACTGATAAATTCATAAATATTACTTCCTAATAACAATAATTAAAACATGATAAACATAGGTATAATCAAAATGCATATATTTAATCTATCAAATGTATGAATGAATTTCCATAATATTATTTATCACATAAATAATAAAAAAACAAGTGCAAATTATACCAACTAGGTATAATATATATTAGGAAACATATTATATTTTACATAAGTACACACATTACAATAATTTTTACTAGTTGTCATAAAACATGCTAAACATAGAAATAACCAAAATGCATACATTTAGTTTGTCAAATGTATGAATAAATCTAGACATAATAAGTATAGTTTGTACCACTTGGGTATAAAATACATCTAGACTATCATTTTCTAATTCTTATAAGTAGTTTTCAAATATAATACACTTTATTACATCTCATAATATCATATCTCATTGTTCATGAGCACAACTACTCAATTACGAACAACTAGTCTTACAATTTTAAGAATCAAATGTCTCATAATCCTAAATAATAAGCAAGCAAGTACAGTTTATACTAATTAGGTATATCATATGTTTAAACTGCATACTAGTATAATTTATAGACAAACATCATGGTGCACTAATGTATGTTATATATGTCTAAACATGTGTACATATTAATAGAACCATAACATGTATCACACAAAAAAAATTAGTATTGTATGTATATATACTAACAGTCATTTATAATTCTAATCAAGGTATTTATAAGATATATACAATCATTACATTCATGAAACATCAAGATATAAACTGAGTACTATAGTCAATAACCCTTTATATAAAAATAATCCATTCTCATTATTTACTATTAGTTCTCAAAATAGAACAAACCAAACTCTAATTCAAATCCACCATATGTGTCATTCGCAGAGTTCCTTTATGTGTTTGTACCAAACAATAGTATATGTATTTTATCTATACATTTTTCTATAGGTTCGACTCCATCAACTTGTTTTAAATAAAACTCCTATGCTTTGAATACATTTTTTAGTCCCTTCCAAGAGTTTGAAACAAATACCTCATCCCAAACATAGCCAAAACATGGACTTAGCCTCCACACAAATTACACATATATTTATTCATAGTTTGGACTATCAACATGTGTGTGTGTGTGTGTGTGTCGATAATCAAAACTATATATATATATATATATATATATATATATATATATATATATATATATATATATATATATATATATATATATATATATATATATAGCCTGATCGGTTTAAATTTCACATAAAGCATAATAATATACTTGGATCATGGATATAACACATTAATTCTTATTAGATTATAATCGCTATTGATATAACCATATTTTATGGATTATATTCCTATTACATCGTATGATATAAAAATTTAAATTTCCACATGAAATGAACCCACATGTATTTAATTTTTGGATCTCAATTAAAAATAATGATAAATCTATTTTCTAGCCAATTCCTAGAAAAATAGTTTCATCAAACCTCAAAAACATAATACCTTCCATCCACAGATGCGAATTTCATACTCAACTAACACACATGTTGGATTTTTCACCACATAAACAAAACCCAATAATATTTAAGTTTCACCAAATTCAAGATGAATTTCATCAAACCTACAAATATCATATCTTCCACTTACAACTAGAAATCTTACACTAAATGATAACACATGTTGAAAATTTCTAGATTTAATACAATTCACCATATATTATATAGGTTCCTTTTTTTTTCCATATTGATTCATATTTCCTCCCTTTTTTTCATATTTATTCAGATTTCCCCTTTATTATATATATTTTTTGTTATAACAAATAAATATCCTTCTTATTGTTATTTTGATTCCTCCTTATAGCAGTATTAGATTCATAACATACTACTATATTTTTATTGTTATAATAGACATATTGTTATTGTAATACCTCTATAGCATAAGTATAAAAAACATATTATTATAATACCACTATAGCTACAACATAGATAATATATATACATATGCGCACACGCTTGTGTGTGTGTGTGTGTGTGTGTGTGTGTGTGTGTGTGTGTGTGTGTGTGTGTGTGTGTGTGTGTGTGTGTGTGTGTGTGTGTGTGTGTGTGTGTGTGTGTGTGTGTGTGTGTGTGTGTGTGTGTGTGTGTTTGTGTGTGTGTTTTAACCACTATATGCTATTTAATCATAAATAAAGGTCACTTCCTTAATAAACTTACATCACTCAAAAATGGATACACCCATTTTATCCATTGAATAATTAAACATAGTTCACTATATTAGAAATTAGAAGGTAACCTAGGTAATATTATAACAATGATTTCATAATATACATATAACATATATGTCATTTCATATTAATTATAATATATGTACAAAAAAGTGATAAATATATATTGTAATCACAATGATTGAGGGGGAGTGATTTATTATTTAAAACATTTTCTTTCAATTACACATAAACAATCATGAACCATTCAAACAAACATATAGATCTAACAAGCATAGGTAACTATCCACATACGCATGAAACACAAGAATGAATCATATATGTGGGAAACCCTAAATTAGAATAAAAGCCACTTATCCCTATAAATTTACTATAGTCTTATAAGACAAAAACCAAATTTAGTGAAGCACCAACTCCACATGGAGCATCAACCCCAACTAGCCAAACACCCACTTACAAGGAGGCACCAACACCCTAGATGACTCAGCACCAACTTAGCCATATATTTTCATTTATAACCTTAATAAAACCTTTTTACTCACACAATATATTATAATCATCTTCTTTATCTCTTCACACTCTTATCCCTCTCAAAATGCCTTTTAGGCTTCTTCACTCAACTAGGTCTATTCAATATTGATTAGGTTATATGACCTTGATATTCATATGGAAAAACACTATCAAAGCTTCATTATAGATCTTATACACTCCTCTTATGGTATAAAATACATCCTTTTACTCAAAAAAATGCTATTTCATTTGCATACACTCTTTTTCTACAAATAGGCCTAAAACTACCTTGTATATATACTATTCCTTGTTCATCTACCACTTAGTCAGCCAAACACACTTAACCTCTTAATTAAACCATATAATATGTTATATTAAATCTTTTAGACATTAATTAACTAATATTTGAGTCCCTTTAGCTCTGTCATGACTCAATTAGGCCTCATTTTTCTTTTAGGTCTCATGGATACCCATTAGTCCTTAGACACACATTACAATTTGCCTTCCTTCGAACACTTTAAAACTTCATACATGGTATAAACATATCATATAATAATAAAATAGGCCAAAAATAATGTCCTTTAGGTTCAAAAATACATTTTACAACAAATCACTACTTGAAACCCCTCATTAGTACTCAGTCCTATTAGGCTTGTGAAGACAAAAAAGTCTATCTTAAACAACTAAAGACAACACATGATTTAACCACACAACCATGACAATAAATCACTTATAAAAAAACTTCATGACCTAAAAAATATCACCATATGTATGAAACACTTCCACTCAAGTCATAGAGCCTCAAAAACACCTTTGTAACTTACTCAGATCAACTAGTTTTCCTCAAAGACCAGCCATGGTGACTTAGACCTAACATATATAGACACTTTCAAAGACTTAAAATTCATGAAAATTATAATAATACGTATTAAAACCATTTTAAAATATAAATATCATATGTTCTATTGGAAACTATTGGTCTTACAGAACAACTTGTTGACCTCACTACACACATACCTCCTTGAGTCAGACAAGCCATTTTGGCTTCATAATTTTCACCACTATACCTGAATTAAAATATCTCCACCAAGCATGAATAATAAATAACATTATCAAATAAAATCTCCATGCACTTTTTTTTATCATTCTATCATGATAAGACATTCTAATTCATCTTCTCATTGTTGCTTGGGTTTCTCACTCTTTGCACCATTAGGCATGTTAGCAACTAGCTAACTTGGATGACTAATTTATCACACTTAAGGGATATAAATTTTATATAAACCTTTATGGACATTAAATATGAGTTTATAACTTCTTCCTCCATCCATTTTCTTACTATGTCCAATGAACCTTTTGACTTTTACATCAACTTCTTCAGAAATAAGCCTATAACTCAATATTTCTCTCTCCTTTCTCTAACCAATACCACCTATAATTACTTGGGAGATTCCAATACAAGATTAAGTATATTACCTAAGCATACCAATCCATTCTAGGCACTTTTTATCAATATATCCAACTCGAGTTCTTATTAGGGTTATAAGAGGGTTTAAACTTGTTTTCACTCTTAACGATCATTCATAAAGAATAACCCCTCAATTCAAAAAATAATGCCTATAATTTTGATAAATTACCATTCCCCATATACCATGTACTTATTATTTCCCATTAAAATTTTTAATGAGCTAATTATCACAAAAAAATCCTTTTTGGGTTGAGAACCCTTCATTCTTAGCACTCAAGAGACCTCCAAACAAATTTTAATGTCTTGTCCTTCAAACTAGAGCCTCAAAATTCATGCACATGCCTAAAAAAACTTGAATCACATTTTTAAATTAACACCTACTCACATTTTCCTTGTAAGCATATCTTGATACCCTATTAAGATACACTTATCTCTCTATCCCATAGTTTTCATACCTTACTAGGCCTTGAACTGATCTTTATGGCTTTTTACATGATCTCAATAGCTCACTATCATGATAAACATCTCACTCTCATGCCATGAAAACTATCTCATTCTTTAACACTTCCATACATCCTTCACATGCCTTGAAAATCAGATCATGATACCTCATTAAGTGAGGTAGCATCTAAGAGAGGTCTAGATATAGACTTAGACTAAAGGTCTTACCCCTATAGGCTCACCTTGAAAATCTCATGAGTGTTCCAATGCCTCTCATACATGTTCAAAAAATATCATACAACTAGTCATGCCTATGTGAACTCATATAATCAAGCTACCATGATCATACCTTCTCACATGGTCTCTTCATGCCATGACTAGGCTTAAACTACTTAAACACTTGATGCCTTAACCTATTATTTCCATGTCATAACCTCAACAAAACATCAACCAAATAGATATAAGACATTATACCTCACTCATATCACTACACCATTATATTTCTAATGACAAAAAATCTTCCATAGCCTTATACAGACCTAAAACCATATGACCAAGCATCATATGACTTAACATCTCTCTTCCATTCACCTAAACACTTTTGATACCTTGACCTATGCTTTTATGCAACCATAAGACATATAATTGCCTTCAAATTCTCTCTTGCATTCAAATTATCTCTTGCCTTCAAATTCTATATTTCCTTCAAATGCATCTTATCACATGGATTCCTATGCAAACATTAGCTATCTTTAAAAATCTTCCATGACATGTACCTTCCATTATCACATCCTCTCACATACTCAAATTGACCTGAAAATTGACATCAATCAATAAAAATTTTAATGCTCAATAATATCACCTTGTCATATCATATACATACCTCAATGACCACTTCACCATGTACCTTCAATAGATGCACCTTGACATCAATGACATTAACCTTGACATAATTGATATAAACCTTGACATTAATGATATTAACATGCCAAAAAACTCCCCTTTTTTCATTGATGGAAAACCCATTATAACCTTATCATTCTATATCCCCATTCTAGTCTTTCTTCCCCTTTGACATTAGTGACAAAGGGTCTTCCATAAAATATCATCTAATAGTTGGACCTCAAGAAACCATGCTTCTTAAGACTTCTACCTCATTGTCTTAACACTTCACCACATAGAGCTAAAAATCTCCCCCTGAGTTGATGTTTCTCCTCATCAACACTAGATGATAACCACTCTCAAAAATTGATCATTATCTCAAAAAGATACATTAGTTGTCTTTAAACATATTCCATGACCTGTACCTTTCATTATCACATCACTCACATACTCAAGTTGACATGAACATTGACATCAATCAATAAAAAAGATAATGCTCAATAATATCACCTTGTCATATCATGTACATACCTCAATGACCACTCACCATTCACCTTCAATAGATGCACCTTGACATCAATGACATTAACCTTGACATCAATGATATCAACCTTGACATTAATGATAGTAACACTCCAAAAAACTCCCCCTTTTTCATTGATGGAAAACCCATATAACCTTATCATTATATCTTCCCATTCTAGTCTTTCTTCCCCTTTGAAATTAATGACAAAGAGTCTTCTACAAACTATCATATGATATTTGGACCTTAAGAAACCATGCTTATTAAGACTTATACCTCATTATCTTGACACTTCACCACATAGAGCTACAAATCTCCACCTGAGTTGATGCTTCTCCTCATAAACACTAGATTATAACCACTCTCAGAAACTGATCATTCTCTCAAAAAGATACAAGTCCCTCTAGATCTTCAAATAAACATGATCACACTTGTAACATATATAATCACATCTCATTACAACAAAATTTCAACACATAGAATATCAAGCATTATAAGAACATGCTCCCCCTTATTCCATGCATACCTCCTTCAAATGAACTCAAATCACGAGACCACTCATCTTATCCTTGACATGACTAATATGGCTCAAATATTTGATCACACACTAGGTCACCATATTATTGACATAAACTAAATAATTAGGGACTCACCCTTTTTCTTTATGGCTTGATCTCACCACATGAGTCATTAGAACTCTCAGACCATACTCATCTTCCTTCAAACATATTGGTATTAAACATCTTGATACCAATACCACTTATCAACATAAATCAAGCTCAACTACCAATTACTAAAAATAAATAACTATTATCACTTGGGTTTTCACCATTTTAGGAGATACAAAGCTCTCCTCATTGAAGTGGCACAATGGAAACACCTTTATGCTTGTGGGCAACCTAAGGAATGAGGTGAATCTCTAGATAGGGATAGCTCCCTTGTTGTACCACTTTGAAGTGTAACTACTACTAAAATTTAGGGGTGAAAATGGAGAATAATAACTAAAAGAAAACTAATATAAGGGAGATGATACACAAAATAACATGATGACATCCAACCATATGCATCTTACACTTTGAAATCAAAGGATAAACTAAAAATACACGTCTCCAATCTTCATCTTCTTACATCAATGCTACATTATGAGGTTATGGATGAATGTGAAAAACTATGAGGAATATAAAAGAGGCCTATGCAGACACTAATGAATAGACTAACTCACTTAAACCATTAACATTTCTTGAAACACTTCACATGCCCTATAAGAAGAGGTTGTAAATAGGTGAAAAAATGGAGTAATGTGCTAAGGAATCCATAGTTTTAACTAAGCAAGATTCATCACCCAATTTAAAACACCAATAAAAATCATATAGGAGGAAACAATAAATTTTATTTTTTATCGAAAGGTATACATTTGATTAGGGCTTCACCATACTCAAGTGGAGCATCCAATACAATGTCAAAATAGTTAGTTCTTGTAAAACTTGTGAGAAAGAGAAGAAGAAAGAAGTCTAAGGGTCACAAGTACAATTTTAAAGATGATCTAAGGGATTAATTATGCATGTGGAGAGGGTATGGGATGAACCATGTAATTTTTTGAGGTAAAAATGTCAATCCAAGTCATAAACCTCATGAAAAGTGGCAAGAAATTCCCCATTATAGCTTAGAAAAATTATCTACATGATTAACCTTATTTTAATGGCTTATAAATAATTATGAGTAGGTATAATTATTTTAATTAATTTTAATGACACAATACATGCCTTTCCATGCATCATTTTTAGGCCTAGTCATTTGGAGTCACTTAGAAAGGAGAAACCATCATCTGCTATCTAGAAAATTGCTCTTCTATACACCTTGCATACTTGGCCTTAAAATTAGCATAATTTTATCATAAAATACATGGTAGTAAGTTAATGACACCTTTAAATACCCTATGTATCCTTATAGGTAAGAAGGACACCTTAAAAATCCATTCACTTGAAGTTTTCACACTTCTCCCTAGCTTGTCCATTACACCAGTTTTGACTGGCTAAGTTAAAGCACCTAGTTTGTATATATAAAAGTTATTTCAAGGAATGAGAATTATATTAATGGTTATATTAATTCTTAATATTTCCATCCACGTAATTTTCATCTATTTAAACCTCCTAAAACCTATCAAACACAAAAAACAATGAAAAAACCCCTATTTTTGCCCCCATTTGTACAATCCCATATAGGAAAAAAGCATGTGAGTGAGCTTGAGAGAGTATTTTCCAAGGTCTAAAAATTTTCATGGTCACTAGTCCATATATATGCATTTCCAACCTCATTTGTCCAATCAAGTTTCTTTAAGGGTTTTACAAGGGGTTTAGATAGTTCTACCCTCTTATCCATTGTTCATAGAGATTACAAATTAAATTTTTAATCCAATGCAATAAAATATTTTTTTAGGAACATTAATAAATCCTCCAAACTTATTATACCTACGTGAAAATTTTCATGAACGATGTGAGCTTCTAAACCTGTCCTATTGAGCTCTTTTCCTCATTTGCATAGGCCTAATAATGGTTTCAAGCCAAAATTGATTCTCCTAAAGCTTTCTATGAAATATTTAAGTTTTAAAATACCTAATTACACCCTAATAACATGATACAATATGTTTAAATTCATATTTAAGGCCCAAAGTGTGAGTGACAATCTCCTTGGTCATTAGGCTTGATCCTTGCCTAGTAGGCTTACCTACAACTTAAAGCCTAAAATGAGTTTTGATGATTTAACTTGAATAATATGATCTTGAACCTGTCTATTATTATCCCTAAAACATTTTTTAACAAGCTATATTGATCAATCCAAACTATAAATGAAGATTATCCTCTAATTGGCTTCTAGGCCTAAAAATGCCTATCATGCATGACTATAACCTTAAGGTTTTTAAGTATCATATTTGTTTTATTTAATCTATAATTGGTATCCATGGTTTAAATATGTGTCATAAAGCTTATAAAAACTTATTTAAAGGTTCATCATCTTCTTAGATCACCCTTTCACCTTTCTTTCTCAAAACTACAAGCCTATGTACAAGGGGGAGTATCCTTTATCTGAGATAAAATAAAGGGTAATTCCCCTACTTCATCATGAAAATTGAGTATTTAATGATTCTCTATAATTTACAGGGAAAATTCATACAAAAAATTATATTTTTTTTAGGTCATTTTACCCCCCAACCTCCTCCATTTCTAAGGCAGACTTTCCATAGGTAGACTATATGATACATGATCAAGGTTGTTCTTTATGGACTATGTTTTGTGTGACTGATGGTTCCTTCCTTCATTATTTCCCACTTATTAGGGTGTTATGATCATGAAAAAGTTATTATAACCCTAAATAATCTTCCCAAACTCCTACATATTCTTTATATTCTCTTTACTCCGTCAAAATTGAGTTTCATTATGGCTATGTTGACCTTTAAAAATCACGCTTGTATGCATATATTACATGACTTATGCCTTATAATAGTGTGAAAAGACTCTATTTTAAGGCATAAATGGTGATCTATATATCATATAGGTTATCTCTCATCATTATTATACCCTTTATATGAATTTTATCTTCAAGACTGAGTCTCTCTATACTTGACTAAGAAACCTTGTTCTATGTTGTGCCTGTAGGTGTGTTAGCTCTTTGAAACCTAGTTTGATGCTTACAAGACTTAATGTTAAATCCATAAGGTAAAATATCATTCCCTATAATTTTAATTAGTTTAAATTTCTTATAACAACATTAATAACCTATATTGGCTCACTTTCTTACTACCATCTAGTTGACTGTGTACAGGGGTTTTGGGACCCTGCTCAGGCCTATTTATCCTTTGGAAGAGATTCATGAAAGAAATAAAATCCTTATTTATGTGGTCACCTACTAATTTAAAAAAAATCTCAAAATACCCTACCAATTCACCTTTACTCTTCTAAAACTAAGTCTTCCTCTACTGACTGCACATCATGCTCCTTTACCCCTGCCTATAGGTCATTATTAGTCCATTTAAACCTTGGAAATGATGTTTCAAGACCAAAAATGAATCACTAAGTTCATAATTAATTATTCATACTTATTATTCACATTTAAATATTGCTAACACATGAGGAATATCACCTCTCATACTCACATCATCAAACTTGCTTATTACTGCCATAGTCAATAGTTTTGAGGGATATAAGGACCTTATAGGTGAATATATCTCCATTTAAAGTTTATTAATCACCTTTAAACCTCATGAACCACCTCAATTTTCTTAAAATTTCTCATTATATACTAATCACCTTCTTGTCTTCACCTTGTCATGACTTTGAATTACTCTTGGGAACCCTACTATAGGTGTGCTTCAACTCATGAGGACTTGGGTTAGGTTGTTTGGAAACCTACCTTGAATTTTGATGGTCATGTTGTATTTTTTTTAACTAAAAATTCACCTTTTAAAACCTTAAAACACCATTTTATCACCAAATTTAGGATTACCATCCTATAGCCTATTGTAGGTCAACATTCCTACAGTGTACGTACTGTAGGTGTATAGGTGAGTCTAAGACACAGTCCATGAGTTTATTAAATAAACTCACAGTTTAAAAAAATATAAAATCATATATAAGTATTAATCCATGGTGTAAAGTTATAATTACAACATTGGGTACCAAAATTTCCTTTTGCCTCAAAGCTATAGATAGCATTACCTGTATTCAATGTTTTTTAGGCCTTTCAAACAAAGGACCTCCACTTGTTATTTATATTATAAAATTTTAAATTTATTTATAGATGATATAGGTTAAAATTAATGGTACTATAGTTGTTCCACAAGTCATTACAACCATGTTATAATATATCAATAAGACCTCTAGGATCTCTGTTTTGTTCTTTTAGGAAAAATGGCCTAAACACAGTGAATTAACCCTTTTGAGATAGTCTCCCATCTTGTGTACCCACTTATCACTCAAAAAAATTATTTCATGGTATTTTAATCATGATAAGACATAAATAATAGTGTCACTACATATTTAAACCTCCATATATAGCCTTAATCTCTCTGACTAGGTCACCTGCAAGTGCACATTTGGAATATGCAAGAAATGAAGAGACGTTTGGGCAATTTGTGAATTTTAGACCTCAAGGGATAGAATTAGAATATTTAAAATTGACAAAATGAATTATTTTCATGATACAGGATTTGAAAATAGTTCCAAAATCCTTAAATCAATGTGATTCTCCCTTGCAACCACCTGTAGATGCAAACTCTAATGGTAGACTATGTATATATATTGTTCATGACTTCACCTTCATGGAATGTTTGTCTTAGAGAATGGGATTAAAATATGAATATAAAAATAATAAATTTAAGACATTTAAATAAACCTATCATATAAATATAAATCCATGAAAAATCACAAATTTCTTTAAAATAGTGAAAACTACCTGTTACACTCAAAAGAGACTAGTCTGCAAATTTGATGTTGTGGGCTCATAAAATTAATTTGAAAGATGATACAAAGTATGAGGAATGATATGGAATTAATTAAAAATCATCTGAGAGTAACATCAGTAGATATATTATATGAAATCTCCCAAATAAGATCAAAAACCATAGGGTGCATGAAACGACTAGCAGATTTTCATGGTCAACTTGTTAGCAATTATTCATAAAATATAGTTAATAAATTTCCAAAATAATTATAAAAATGAAGGTATCTTAGTGCACTATCATATCCCAATATCATTTGTCTTGAAACCTCATGAGTTGTCTGTACCAAATACAAAACTACAAGTCACTTTTGCTTGCCAAGAAGGGTGAAAAAAGAGATGAATGGTTTTGAGAAATAAATGACACCTATAAATAAAAAAAGAATGAAACTGAGCATGGAGGATATTAAGAGTCATATTTAAACATTTTAAAAGTGGCACACTTCCCAAATAGGCTGTACAAGTGACAAACTCATATTCTTCCTCAATAATACTATCCATTCTTCTATGTAACCTACCATATTTCAGTTTTTTTAGTTAATTAAGAATTATAGGGACACAAGGGACATGAAATCACATTTTTACACCTTAACATTTCCAAAGAAACCTATAGATAGTATTAAATGCACCTTTTTGACCCCTAAAATGACCCAAAATGATAAGTGGACATATAAAATAATTGACCAAGGAAAATATAACATTAATTGACATGAATTAAACTATAATACACCCATGACACTCATATTACACTCCATATAGACCTATAAAATTAATTTTTTACCTATAGGTTTCCCAATTTGACTAAAAAGTCAAATCTGGTCAACAAGAACAACTTTTTTACTTGCCTCTCATATACCAACAACACTTCCATATCTATCAACATTATTAAACATGTATTAATGATAGTTAAGAATATTACACTGAATAATGAGTGTCTCCATGAAGCCTAATGGAGTCACCCCTTACCATAGGGCACTAGTATACAAACTCAGGGTATTTCTAGATCTCCATGTTCTCACAAGACTGATGATCCTTTTAGACTTGATTAGCCTCTTTAGTTTGGCCTCTTCATCATCCATGTGGTTAATAATATGAGCTGATAATGAACACTCTTGATACTCTTCAACATCTAGTCTATATTCTACCATAATAAATAGTCCACTTTGGCTTGTAGATTGATTAGATTGATCAGGACTAAGCTTGATTGTCTTTGGCTTCCATATCTTGGTTTATCTTCTTTTTTGAACTCTAGGATCTTGAATCTTCTTTTATATCTTGATGATTCATGATGATAGATTATTGAAATATGACCAATGTTATGACAATTATAAAAAACAACATCACTCATATGTTTTGACTGATGTGGACTTTAACTCCTATAGTCCCTTGAGTACTCATTCTTGGAGGGTATTATACACTCTCTTGCTCTATGACCAAATTGACTACATGAAAAATAGTAACCATTAAATGAATTTTCATACCTTACATAATTAGGTTTTCTAATAGAATTTGTCTTCATATTGTTCTTGAGGTTGACCTTCTTATTCATATTAGCATTCTCCTTGTTCTCCTTTTTAACTAATTTGAAACGAAGACTTGCCTTATCATTATCAGACTTATGACTACTCAAAATGTCATCTAGAGCCTCAGTGATCCTTTCAAACTTCTCATAAGTCTTCATATTTCTAGTTTCTTGATCTAATTTTGACTATAAGGATTCTATTTCTAATTCATACCTAGTGCATTCTTCTTCCTTAGATTTTAGGCTAGTATTGACTATCTCCATTTGATTTTTAACCTGATTGATGATCTCATCATGCTTCTTGGATGTGTTACTTAGTCTCTCTTCAAACAAATCAATCTATTCTTCATAGTCCTTAACTAATGATCTTAGTTTCTGATTCTTCTTTCTTTGGAACTTCAAATCCTCTAGAGCACTCATAATTATACCTAATGGTTCACTTCAACCTCTTCTTCATCTGATTCTTCATCATCCATAAGGCCTTTCCCTTTTTTATTCATAATCCATAAGGCCTTTCCCTTTTGAGCAACCCTCATTATCTATTTCTATATCCATAAATAAGGTTTAATTATTATCATGCTCATTATTGTCATCATCACTATTAGATGTACTTGTGTCAATTACATTAGATGAGCTATTATCTTCTTTGGTATAAAAAAATATCTTGTTCTTAAATGACCATTTTTTCCTTCATACTTCTTGAGATATTTCTTGCTTTTTTCAGGCTTATAGACCTTCTTATCATCACCATGATGTTCATCATGTTCTTCATCATGCTTAGTCTTATCCTTTTTAGGACACTTAGATTGAATGTGACCAATCGTAACACAATTGAAACATTTGAAGTTAAACTTACCCTTGTACATATTAGATCTAATCTTCAATTTCCTAGCAAGCATGGCTATCAATTCATTATCATCAATATTTGAACATACCTCATCCTTGACCTTCTTGGCTTTTGACTTCTTCTTAGCTTTGAATGTTGATTCCTTCTTGGAATGTCTTCCTTCATTTGTTCTCATCATCTAAGTAGTCAAGATGTTATGAATCCCATCCATCTAAAGTATGTCTAGATCTTACATTTATTCTACTATAAACACCTTTGAATCAAATTTAGAAGTTAGTGATCTCAATACCTTCTGTATAACTATAGACTCTTTCACTTATTCTATGATACCTTTGACCTCTGATGTTCATCATGTTCTTCATCATGCTTAGTATTATCCTTGTTAAGACACGTAGATTCAATGTGACAAATCTTAACATAATTAAAACATTTAAAATTAAACTTACCCTTATATTTATTAGATCCAATCTTCAATTTCCTAGCAAACATGGTGATTAATTCATCATCGTCAATATTTGAACATACCTCATCCTTGACGTTCTTGGCTTTGGACTTCTTAGCTTTAAATGTTGTTTCCTTCTTGGAAGGTCATCCTTCATTTTTTATCATCTCCTAGGTAGTCAAGATGCCATGAAGCCCACCAATATGAAGTGTGTCTAGATCTTGCATTTTTCTCCTATAAACACATTTGAATCATATTTAAAATCTAGTGATCTCAAATACCTTTTGTATAACTATATACTCTTTCACTTCTTCTCTGAGACCTCTGATGACATGGACAACTTCATCAACACTTAATAGGTAGGATGCAATACTCTCATCTTCCTTCATACTTAGACTTTCAAACTACCTTCCATGGGCTTATAATTTATCCATATTCACCTTGGTGTCTCCTTCAAATATAGTCTTCATCTTGTCCCATATCACCTTGGATGACTTACAATGCATCACCTTCACAAACTTTGCCTTTGATAAGCCACATAGAATGTCATTCATTACCTTAGAATTGCTCTCACTTTCCTTCTTGCCTGTTGTATAAGTTGGTGGTGTAAGAGATGGAGTGTATACATCCAAAAATGGCTATCATATTTCATGGCCCATTAAAATTAGATATTTCCTCATTCTGATGGTCTAAAATTAATAATTAGTCCCATTGAATAATGGAGTCTTGTTGGTAGATAAACCTCCTTGAACTTGACTACTAGCCATCCTTACTCCTAGGATCTCCTTTAGGCTATTAGGAATACTTCAAAGGACTAGATTTGATACCAATTATTGGAATCACAATGACTAAGAGGGAGGGTGAACTAGTATTCAAAACCTTTTCTTTCAATTACACTTAAGAAATCATGAACCATTCAAACAAACATATAGATCTAGTAAGCCTAAACAACTATCCATATAAGCATGAAATGCAAGAACACATCATATATGTGGGAAACCCTAAATGGGAATAAAATCCACTAATATATTAAAATTTAATACATTCTTATAAGACAAAAATCAAATTTAATGAAGCACCAACTCTACATGGTGCACTAACCCCAACTAGTCAAGTACCCATTTGACTAGGCTTTAACAGGCACCCTCTTGTGAGAAGTCACCAACACCATACATAACTCAAAACCAAGTCATCCACCTAATTAATTTTATCACATTTATAAAACTATTTTTTCACACAATAGATGATGATCACCTTCTTCAGCTCTTCACACTTTTATCCCTCTCAAATTGCCTTTTAGGCTTCTTCACTCAACTAAGTCTCTTCAACACTGATTAGGCCATATTCCCTTGATCTCAATATGTAAACATATTTTAATATATTCATTATAGATCATATAAACTCCTATGATGGCCTAAAAAACCTCTTTCTTCTCAATAAAGTGCTATTTCATTCGTATACACTCTCCTTTTATAAATAGGCCTAAAACTACCTTGTATATACACTAGTCCTTGTTCATATACCACTTAGTTATCCAAAAATGATTAAACACATATATAATCCACATAATAGCTCTTATTACATCTTGCAGACATTACTTAACTAATATTTGAGTCCCTTTAGGTCTGTTATGACTCAATTAGGCTACATTTTTCTTTTAGGTCTCATGGAGACCTATTAGACCTTCTTAGACACACGTTACACTTTACCTTAGAACACTTTCAAAATTAACACATGATATTAAAATATCATGTAAAAATAAAATAGTCCCCCAATAATTTCCTCTAGGATAAAAAATACATTTTACAATAAATCACTACTTGAAACCCCCTCATTAGTACTCAGTCATATTAGGCATGTGAACACACAAAAAAGTTTATCTTGAATAACATAAGATAAAACATCATTTATCCACACAAAAATGATAATTATCCAATTATAAATAACCTCCATTACCTAAAAAATATCACCTAATTTAGTATATAATTGAACTCAGGGCATACAGCCTGAAAAACACCTATATAACTTACTCAAAACTACTAGTTTTCCTCAAAGACTAGTCATAGAGACTCAAACCTATAAAACCTATATAGACAATTTAAAATAATTATAATTCATTAACATGATCCTATGAAATATTAATACCATCTTGAAATATAAACACCATATGGTCTAGTGGTAACTATTGGTCTTACAGACCAGTTTGTTGACCTCAATACACACAAACCTCATTGAGTCAGATAAGCCATTTTGGATTCATCATTTTCACCACTAGCCCTAAATTAAAAAATATATACCAAGAATTCATAAGACATAAAATTCTCAAAAAAATTATCCAATCACTTTTTCTCAATATTCTATCATGATAACACATTCCAACTCATCTTCTCACTATTGCCTAGTTTTCTCACTATTTGCACCATTAAGCCTATTAGCAACTAGATAACTTGGGTGATCAGTTTATCACACTTTAGGGATATAAACTATCCAAAAAAAATCATGTAAATTAAATATAATTATCTACCTTATTCCTCCATCCTTTTTCTTACTATGTCCAATGCAACTTTTGACTTCTACAATAACTTCTTCAAAAATAAGCACGTAACTCAACATTTTCTCTCTCCTCTCTATAATAAATACCACCTAGAGGTACATGGGAGAGTTAAATATAATATTTAACATCTTCCCTGAGCATACCAATCCATTCTAGGCACTTTTAATCAGCATATTCAACACCACATCCTTATTAGGGTTCTAAGAGGGTTTAAACCTATTTCCACTCTTAATGATCATTTAACCCTTCAATTCAAAAAGTGATGCCTATAATTTTGATATAGGAATATCCAACATCTACCATGAACTTATTAAGTTACCATGCAAAGGTTTTATGAGCTAATGAGGACAATAAAATCCTTCTTGGGTTGAGAACCCTTTATTCTGAGCACTCAAAAGACTTCCAAACAATTTTTCATGTCTTATCCTTAAAACTAGAGCCTCAAACTTCATGAGCATTCCTAAAAAAAATTAAATTAAATTTTTCAATTCTCACATACTCACATTTTTCTTAGAAACAAATATTGATACCCCATTAGGCTACACTTCTCTCTCTATACCATAGTTTTCATACCTTACTAGGCCTTGAACTGACCTTTATACCTCTTTCTATGCTCTCAATACCTCACTATCATGATAAAAAGATCACTCTCATTCCATAAATCCTTTATCATGATTAAATAATTCCATACATCCTTCACATGCCTTGAAAATTAGATCATGATACCTCATTAGGCTAGGTAGGGTCTAAGAGAGGTCTAGATGCTTACCTAGACTGAAGGTTCTACCCATGTAGGCTCACCTTGAAACTCTCATGAGTGTTATAATGCATATCATAAATTATAAAACAACCTAATACAACCACTCATGACTATGTTCACTCATCTCACCAATCTGCCAATCTCATACCTTCTCACAAGGTTTCTTCATGCCATGAATAGGCTTAGGCTACTTAAACACTTAATGCCTTGAATTTTTACTTTCATGTCATATTCTCAATAAAACATCAACCAAGTAGATATATTATATTATACCTCACTCATATCACTACACCATTCTCTTTATAATGATAAAAATCTTCCATAGACTCATATAGACCTCAAACCACATGACTAAGCATCATATGACTTGACATATCTCTTGCATGCACGTAAACACCTTTGATACCTTAACCTATGCCTTCGTGCAACCATAATACATTAGTTTTCTTAAAATTCTCTCTTTCCTTAAAACTATATCTTTCCTTCAAATGCATCATGTCACATGGCTTCCTATGAAGACATTAGTTGTCTTTAAACATCTTCTATGACCTGTAGCTTTCATGCTCACATCACTCACATACTCAAGTTGACCTAAAACTTGACATAAATAAATATAAAATACAATGTTCATCAATATCACCTTGTTATGTAGAGGTCATCATCTAATTTTTCATCAAATTATAAAAACAAGAAACACATTCATCACACATACCTCTGCTAGTCCAGTTGGCTTTGATCTTGACTTGTCTTGCTTTGTTCTTTGTTTTTCAAAATAAATCTCTATCTCTACCTTCACACACTCATTGAATATTATAAATATTAATCCTTAAACAATTATCACATTGATTACCTTCACCCTATATCATGCTTTCTTATTCACCCTTGATTGGATTCATACACTAGTATTCATATTATATACTTAACTCATCTTACATTGACTCAAATGGATTAACAATGTGGATAAAAACTCATTATTGGTTTCCTCTAACACTATGTAGGCTATTTTCATCCACAAGATGCTCAACATTTCCTCTTCATCCTTCCACTCAATCTACAAACCTCTTAAACAATCACCAATTACATACCTTACTTATTCTGTCATAGTCTCTCTCTACTAGCCTTTTTTTAGGTTCTTTTTCATTATACAGATTATTACCTTCTCACTTTGGTAAAATACAATCAGTTTTATATTTCCAATATGATATTTTATCTTTCTATGAATTTTCATGCCTTAATTCATTTCTTAGACCGATTTTTAAGCCACTTTTAGGTCTTAGATTAGGGCTTTTAGGTCTCTTCTTCCTTGTTTAGCACACAGTCAGTTATAAATGTACAAATATATATGGGGAAAAACATGAAACCAATAAAATATATTATCCAACACCCTTATGTAACTAATATCAAAATTTAGGCATTTATCATCAGTGAGATCTTTTATAATGCACATTTTTATGAAGAAACCCTAACATAGGGTTCTTCCTAAATATGCAAGCCTGAGAGAGTTTGTAATTCTTTACCAAGAATTTTAAATAATTTCATGAGAATATTATGATGTAAGATGTCTATTATATCATCTTACACCATTTCCAATTGATAGGAAATCTTCTAATCAGCTCTACCACATTGTTCTATGAAGACATCTGATGGACTATGTAAGCATATTTGAAACACTACAAGACTGTATAGCATTTTACACAAAATAGTATGAAACTATTGACATAAAAAATATAATAAACCTTAATAAATGAATAACCCACACTCACCATGTCACAATAAGAAATAGATAATGTCTTTAGTATATCTTTCTTTCATTGGTCCAAAATATAGCGTTCTATGCTAATGTTCATGCTCAAAAAAATAGGGTATATAGTCTCTTGTTTGAAAAATTTAATAATTCATTTATTTATTTATTTGACAATGACCTCTTCAATAGTCATAATCAATCTCAGTCTCATCTCATACATGATATAGGTTCCAAAATTGTTTGCAATTTTATTCTCATTGCTCACAGAATACAAACTAATGATAGGGTTAAGAAACTTAAAACCACTCATTTAAGTTACATAATAGAATTATAATATTTATTCACGTAAATATTTAAACCTTAAATTATCTTTCTCAAGACAAAACATTGAAAAAAACAAGTTTTTAAAAGACTTTTATCCTTCCACATTCATGATTCTTACAATACTTATATAACAGGTGTATTTGATAAAGTTTTCTCCCTTTCTCTTTCAAAGCTTCTCTACCATTATTTCACTTAAACTTCCTTTCTACCATGAATTAATCACTCCACAAAACAACTACATATTTCAAAAAGACTCTAACTATCATAACTAACTTCTAACTTCTTTTTGTACGTTGAGAGTGTCCTTAACTCACTCAACTACTAATATGAGTTTCAAGGTGACTAATCACATGAGTAACTTATGAAATTAGGTTTCCTTGACCTACTTGAGGCTTTAAACATAATAGCATGCTATATATATCCTAACAACATGACGCTCTAAATCTTAGGCTAAAGATTCAAAATTTCAAATGAGGAATTGGCAGGAAAATACCAAAACAACTCAAATTCAAATTTGACATAAAACTAACAACTTAGAATGAATCATATAGACTTCTTATGACTATATTAACTTAAAAAAGACTCAAAATTTTCAAATATGTAAATATTTACAATGGGGTAGAAATTCTCTTGCATTATACTACCAAAGAGAAAAGAAAAAACTTTTCATGAAATTTATAAATGATTTGACTTTGATGTTATTTACAACATCCTTCTTCCCATTTCATGTCCACCTTGATCCCAAGTCCTATTTGGAACATATATACATTTTTTATTCTTTCTCAAACTTATGATGGCTCTTCCTTTTTTATTCTCTCTCTTTCTCTTCCTCTTGTTTTTCATCCTTAATTTGATCATGGGAAAATATTGATTTTTCTCTCCTCCATAAACCTGCACATGAAGCAAAGAAGTCAAACAAAACTTCTTCTTGATTTCTCTCTTGGAGTTCACTTGGTTTATCCTCAAATGTTTGCTCTTTGGCTACCAAATATTCTTCCTCTTGTCTCAATATTGCTCTCAATGCTAACTCATCTACCATGATGATCTCTTTGTCTCCTATAAGACTTAAATCCTCTGATTCTTCCATTATGTGTTACCATGTCTGATTTTATTTTATTATATACTCATCTATCTCACTTTTTTCTTCCATTAGTGTCAAAAAACCACCTTTATCTACTTCAAATAAAATTGTTCAAGCACTTCAACATGTGCTTCTTCATCTTTCTCTATTACTACCACTTCATAGGTGTCAAACACTTTACTTGGTGCTACTATACCTTCTTGTCTTTCCATCAGCATATTCATTAGTTTCATTGTATTCTCATACAACTCATCTTCAGCAATGTTCACATCAACATACTCATCAAACGCAACATGGAAATGAATACCTGATGCTTTTTTTCTCTTCTCAATGTTTCTTTGACCAAAACCTACCTCTTTCTTGCTCATCATGAGGCATGGTGCTACTACAAACTTATTCATTCATTTTTCTTCATCTAATGGATCAGCTTATTTAGGGTAACATATGGTTTTATCCCAATCCCCAGCTATCCAATCAATATATTCTTCAACATATGTTTCTCATGCTTAAATTATTCACCTATATACACACATGCAAAGAAATCATTATTCTTAAACATTAGAGGCTTGCTTTCCTCCTTGATTTTCCTTCTAGTTTACCTTTATATCATCTTCATCTTTTGTCTTTTCTTATTCTCTATCAACTGCTTGAGAGGCCATCTCACTTTCCTCTTTATGCACACATGGAATCTTGGTCTCATTTCTTCCAAGATTTTATTTAACCTTGTCAACACCTCCTTCATCTTATCTATTTCATTCTCTTTCTTTATATCTCTTTACTTAATTTCTATTTCTCTTTCCATTCTCTTGTGGCATTCCTCACTTATCAAGCCCTTCATATTTTTCTTTCACTCTTTACACTCTTTTGTTTATTCAAACTCTTCAATATCTAACTCTCTCTAGGTCTTTCTCTTAGATCTATCTCTTATTATTGACAATCCTTATCACTTTCCCTCTTGATCATTCACTTGGTCTCTCTCACTTGACTCTCTTTATCTTAGAGTCTCTTCTTTCTTGTCCTCACCTGGGACTCTGATCTCTTTCTCAAGTTCTCTACTTGAGCTTCTTTCCTTGGAGATTTCATTATCTCTCCTTTCTCTAAAAATTACTTACCTAAGGGCTTTACCACACCTCCCTTATCTTTCTTTCAACTATTTTTTCCTTTATCTCACATACCTATATCCGCTTCACACTTTCTTGCAACCTCATTAGCCATCTCACAACAATCTTCTAACACATACTCAAAAACATCTTCATACATAATGTAACTCACATTTGTAAAACATAAAACATAACTTATCCTCATAATTTTCATACTCTAATACCAAATGATGCATAGGTCATAATCTATTTTATCATCAATTAATGAGAACAAGAAACACATTCATCACACTTACCTTTGCTAGTCCAATTGGCTCTAATCTTGACTTGTCTTACTTTATTCTTTGGTTTTCAAAAGAAATATCTATCTCCACCTTTATACACTCAATATATATTAGTAATATTCATCCTTAAATAATTATAAAACTAATTACTTTCACCCTATATCATGCTTTATCATTCACCCTTGATTGCATTTACACACTATTATTTATACTATGTACTTAAGTTAACTCATCTTACATTGACTCAAATAGCTTAGTAACTTGGATACAAACTCATTATTGGTTTCATATATCACTATGAAGGTTATTTTAATCCACAACATGATAAAAATTTCTTATTTTTCCTTTCACTCAATCTACAAACCTCTCAAACAATCACCAATTACATACCTTACTTCTTATTATATCACAGTCTCTCTCTACTAACATTTTTAAGGCTCTTTTGGTTTGTACAGATTAGTAACTTCTAAATTTGGTAAAATAAAACTATTTTTAAATACCCTCTATGCTTTTTTATCTGTATATGAAGTTCCATGCCCTAATTCATTACTTATATGACTTTTTAAGCCACTTATAGGTCTCAGATTAGGCCTTTTAGGTCTTTTCTTCCTTGTTTAGCACACAATTAGTTATAAACATACAACTATATATGGGACCAAATTTAAAACCAAAAAATATATTATCCAATACCCTTATTAAATTAATATCAAAATTTATTAATTTTTCATCAATGGGATCTTTTATAATGCATGTTTTTATAAAGAAACCCTAGCACATGGTTTTGCCTAACTAGACAGGCCCAAGAGGGTTTGTAATTATTTAAAAAGAATTTAAAAGACTTTCATGGGACTATTAATGATTTAAGAGGTATACTATAACATCTTACACCATTTCCAATTGATAGTAAATCCTCTAATCACTTCTGCCACATTAGTCTATGAAGATATCTGATGGACTATGTAAGCATAATTGAACACTACAGGACTGTATAACATTTTACACAACATAGTATGAAACTAATCACATAAAATATATAATAAAACTTAATAAACAAATAAAATACACTCACCATTTCATAATAATTAACATAAATTGTCTTTAATAAATATTTCTTTCATTGGTCCAAAACACAAAGTTTTATGTCTATGCTTATGCTTAGAAAAATAGGGTATAAAGTCTCCTGTTTGAAAAATTTAATAATTAATTTCTTGGTTTATTTGATAATGGCCTTTTCACTAGTAAAAAATCAAACTCATCCTTCTCTCATATAGGATACAAGTTCCAAAAAGGTTTGCAATTCTATTCTCATTGCTGATTAAATACAAACTAATGACAGGGTTAAGAAAATAAAACCACTCTTTTAAGTTTAAAAATAGACTTATAATATTTATTCATGTAAATATTTTAATATTAATTACAATATATTTCTCAAGGCAAAAAAATTAACACAATTTTTTAAAAGACTTTTATTCTTACACATTCAAGATTCTTACAATACTTATATAGCAGTTAACAATGTTTTATCCCTTTCTCTTTCAAAGATTATCTACCATTCTTTCAATTACACTTCCTTACTACCTTGAATGAATCACCTTTAATGAATCACTCCATAGAAAAACTACCTAGTTAAAAAAAACTCTAACTATCATAACTAGCTTCTAACTTATTTTTGTATGTTGAGAGTGTCCTTAACTCACTCAACTACTAATAGGAGTTTCAAGGTGACTAATCACATGAGTCACTTATGAAATTAGGTTCCCTTGATGTACTTGTGGGTCTTCACAAAAATACCATTCTATAAATACATCCTACCAACATGACACTTGATCAAAATCTTAGGATAAAGATTCAAAAATTAAAATTGAGGAATTGGTAGGAAAATGCCAAAACAACTCAAATTCAAATGTGACACAAAACTAGAAACTTAGAATGAATCATACAGACTTATTATGACTAGATTGAATTAAAAAATACTCAAACATGTGAAATATATCAATATGTATAATGGGGTAGTGATGCTCCTACATCAACTTGTCATGTCATGCACATACCTCAATGACCACTCATCATGCACTTTCACTAGATGCACCTTGACATCAATGACATCAACCTTGACATCAATGAAAATAACATGCCAAAAATATCTCACTATATATTCCATGTAATAAAAGAGTATCATATCATTGCATAGTTCTATTCATCTAGATATTGTGATATTATTCCCTCAATATATAGTCATTTTGCCATTTATTGACACTATTGTAATGAATTATATTATGATATATTGACTATAATAAATAGTGAGATAAAATGATACCAAATTCTTATTATATCCTTCTTATCTTAAGTCGTTGCATACATGATAACATCTATTTCACTATATAAATAATAGAATACATAAATTATTGAATAATAATATATATAAATCACTAAATTAACCAAATATCATCTAACATATATTATTAGTTTCTTGCTATCATGATTGCATTATATGATATAATAGTTATCAAATTTTCATATTCTCACTATCATGATTTCACTATGATTTTTACTATCTGATATCATATCATATTTTTGTACTATATGATTTCCTATTTTTATAGTTGTCATAAAATCTATATAGATTACAAATTGTTAACTATATAGAATGCAAATCTACATTGTAAGACTAACTAGGAGATATATTAAGGATTTTTCATAATGCTTTAGAATATATTATAATATATAATATGGAGATTAGCTACTGATTTTGATTCATTTAAAATATATTTAGTGACATCCTAATGTTATAATATTCAAAGCATTATAATATATAATATATATTAGTGATTTTTCAATATTTATGTAAACATTTCATCAACATACAAGATTTTACTAATACTCTTTACCACATACTGAGTCACTAAAATAACTAAAAATAAATAATAACATTATTTGAACTTATGTGGTAACTATTGTAGGTTGATAGAGTTGAGAAACAATCCTTTGATAAGAATTATTGTAGGCTAGGTCATTCTTAACAGTCACATGATTTACCTTTCATTTTATTTCACCTTCCAATGTTTCATCCCAATCAATAATACATCTTTTTTTTCAATGATAATCTCATTTATTTTATGTTGTACCCTCTACTTTCCTATTGAGATCTTTCTTTTTTACATTCTTTTATTCAAAGATTTCCCTTTCTTTTTATTTTCTTTATTTTAATTTTAATTTTTTTATTTATCTTATTTCCTTTGTTTTCTAATTCTAAGATGATATTTATTAAACCAATTAATTTTATCTTTAAAAATCCTTTAAATCATAACTATTTATATAATGATTTAAAAATAATCAACCCACTAATTTTGTTAATGCATTCGATCTTCTATTTAAGAAATTGACTAGGCATTCTAGACAACATATAAGTTAAGTTCCAAGGTTAGTTTACATATGGTAATCCAGATAATTA
Source organism: Torreya grandis (assembly GCA_037957365.1). Lineage (NCBI taxonomy): Eukaryota > Viridiplantae > Streptophyta > Pinopsida > Cupressales > Taxaceae > Torreya > Torreya grandis. The sequence goes on from JARHVA010001808.1 coordinate 1,433,095, forward strand.
TTTATACAAATTTGTTTTCTCAAAAAATATTGATAATCATGAATACAATGACACATCAAAAATTCATAATAACACACAATCACATAATATTAAATCACCTAAGCATAAATATGGGCTAACACCATACAAAATTATCTAAATACATATAACATAAAGAATGTACTAATTTTAACCATTCAAATTATATTATAATGAGTGTTATTTAATGTGGTATGTGCAAGGTTCTATCCCTTCCTCTATCATCCCCCAACATCTCCATGTACATCACCCTCTCTGATGATGATCTCTTTGTTATGATCTGAGAGATGAATCAGTCTTACATCCAAATCACAACAAGTAGGTAGTTAGTCTATAACATCACAATGTATATATCATAAAATACTACTGAAATAACAAGTCAACATGATCACAATGTAAACAATATACATTATAGATAACACATGGCAATAAAATAATGTAATGTAAAAAACATACAACTACCCCATATCAACATATGACCTACAACTTAGATAGTAATAATCAAATCAAGTTATTAACTATAGAAAATCCATGATAAATAAAATAAATTTGCTTAGTGAAAAATTCAGATATAACATCCTCCCCCCCTAAAGCTATCCATCATCTTGATGACACTTATTCAAATATAAATTATGAATTAAAAAATTATTTATTAGAAAGATAACATAACATGAAGCAGTACCCCTTCAAATATAGTCTAATGGCTAGTACCCCTTCAAATAAAATCATTTCAACCATCTCAAAAAAGAAAGTATTGTTTAATGAAATGGCCTTGGCTCAAAAGAAGAAAAACTAGTGGCAGTAATTTCTTCTTCCCTTGTTAAGTAAAATACCATTCCTAATAAGGGAGAGTGGACTTTTTTGGGTAACAAAAAGAATGATTGATGAAATAAAAATTTAGCTCCTCTTTATATGACCCTCATATCATAAAAGGAATGAAGTTTGGAAGGGTCTTTTATGTTTCTTTGGTTTACATAGTTCTTATTAATGTGTCACTTTTTTCTATTGTTGTAGTGCTAAGTTTTTTCTCATTGATTGTCTACAGACATTTTTGTTTTATCTATTTTTAATACCATGTCTATAGTTTTTTCTTGTGAAGGTTAAAGTCTCTCTTTGAAAAAAACTCACTTTTATCTTTAATAAAAACCATAACATGAATAAGTAAATCAAGCAAATAAATGTGAAATTCACCTAAAGAACTCATCATATTCCTCTTAAGTAACACTATTCTCATATTATTGGCCTCACAAGACTTTTCAATATGACATCTCTCTCTCTCTCTCTCTATTACACAAACAAATTTTGTAAGTATCAATTACTCTAATTGGTTCTACCATGACCACCATAGGGTCCATAACCTACATAGCATATCAATCTAACACATGCAAAGGATCAGTTATATAATTTTAAGATAAGCAACATGGAAGACATTATGTAATAAATCTAGGGCTGGTGGCAATGCAAGCCTAATGATATAGGATTGACCACTTCTAACAACTCAAAGGGTCTCACATATCTTGATAAAAAATTTGATTAATTTTTGAATTTAATCTTCAACCTTAAACACATAAAATCATCATAAAAGCCAAAAAAAATGGGCATGGAGAGTTCCACAAAGTCTATTATCTCCTCTACACATCTCTCTAATCTAGAGAGTGTTTTTCTCATTCTAGAAAAGTGTTTAAAGAAGTTGGTAAGAACGATGTGTATAAATCAATACTATCACTACTCACATAACTCCTAATAAATATGATGATGAATATGAACTATAAATAGTATATTTCCAATGTATACAAAATTAAAGAATAAAATTTCCTTAGTATACATGTGTATGATCATACAAATGAATTTGACAAGTCCCACTTGCCAAATCCTAGATTCGATAAGATCTCCTTATTTGATCCAAACACAGTCACTATAGAGTCAATTTGAGACTAACTAGGATCCATTCCATTTCTTAGTACTCATTTTCCTTATTCGCCACTCATCCCTTATATCTCTACAACCTAATGCTCTCTAAAATGTGCACATGTTTCAATGAATTCTCAAATCCATACTAATAGATATTAGATTGCAATGATATACACTAAATAATCCAAGATATATAAATATCCATCACAAGTAAAATTATACAATCATTCCATAATTGCATTAAGTTTCTATTAGTCAAACATAATTAGTATCAAATTTCATAGATAACCTATCTTTGTTATATTCATAGTTAAGAGGAATTAAAGTTAAAATTAACATAAAAAATAAAGGCCAAGGATCACACTGCCCTTACAACCTTATAAAGGGAAAAAATGAAATAATTCCTCCTCACTTTCTCAGCTATATACATAACAAGTTATAAGTTTATCTCAACCCCTTAAACTAATAAGATGTTATGCACATCTTATTCCACACTCACTCTATGTGAAAAGTACATAAATGACTCATCAAAATAGCATGTTTTTAGAAATATGTGAATACTACCAATCTAATCAAGGGTGAATCATAAAATAATGATTATAATCAACTTATAAGTCTTAATATAAAACCAATATAAATTTAAGGTTCACCATTCCACATGGTCAAAGTTCACAAGTTTAGATAAAGTAGAACTGGAAAGTGTGACTCTTAAAAAGCCATAAGTAGAAAGTAGGGAATTAACATCTCACAACAAAAATATTAAATACCATTCTCATGGTATGAATAAAATACCACAACTTAAGTTTCTAAATCACTACATTCTTACCAAACTTGTAAGATTATTATCATAGCCTGTTTCCAGAACTGGAAGGAAAAATATTAACCACATAGATGCATCAATCCATTCCATTCTTACAACTTCTCTATCAATAATAAGTAGAAGATAATATCCCATGAAATCTAGGGAATATTGTTTAAAAAACATTTTAGGAACAAGTTTTTGATTAAGGGAACATTAAATCAACATTATGAAAATATGCATCCACTTAGTGGGCTTATAATGATGTCAACAGAGGGTGAGAGAGTAATAACTCACCTCTATGCTAGTTACGTGAGATGAAACATCTTATCAATCCACCTAAACATATGGGGTGCCAATTGATGAGAAAATTTGTAACACATGGGGATCCCCAACAAGGATAACTACACTCCATTATAAGGAAAATTTCCATTACACTAGTTGTTGCCAATCCATAAGTGGTATTTTAAGATTCCCTCCCCTAGGATTGATGTAAACATGACACAAAAATCTATCTAAAATGCACATATTATTAAGTGAGAATCATCCCATGCTATTTCAACAGTTGCAATACAAAACAAAAATGGTGAATGTGACTTGATTGCTAAGTAAAGATGTAATCATTCTTGAGGTGTTCAATCTAAGTGATCAAAATATTATAGGAATTTATTGTTCATGACTCATAAACTATGTTATTCACTCACCTAATCAAACATCGTATACACCCATCACCATTGAGACACTCAATAAACCAACCCATTAACAACTCTAAGAGGGTGTGAGTTATCTTAAGGGTACATAGTCAATATACCACACAACATTCATGGATGTATATTACATACAATAGTCATCAACCCACTCATGGTTATGAGAATCTAATCTAACTTTGTTGTTTTCTTGGTAGAAAATCAATTAGGATCAGATGGAGGGTTACTTATACTTAACATTTGAAAGACTCTCTTTGAATACTCTAGCTTTCACCATTATCCTTTTTGGTAAATAGAAGGATACAAAAATGCTAGTGGACTCATTAGGTCCTAGAGTTTGAACCATAGCTCTCATACTACATGTAATAGACCCACTGGGTTTGACTTAGAAAAATGAGATATTTTTTTAATCAATGTAATATTTCATTAGAATTCACCGCAAGAATCTAATTAGTGATCCAAATATAATACTATAAATATATTAACTATAAATAAGCATGTGACTTCTAACAGTCATTGATCATTATCAATATATGAAACACATCATAACTAAATATAAAAAGTAATTAAAAATATCCATCCATGGTTGGTATAATGATAAAACCACTATTATCAAGTTGATTTAGAGCATATACCATTTCCCTCACTTAACCTTGTTTCATTAACCACTTCCTTAATCAATGCTTATTAGTTCACTTCTCTATGCAAGATTCTAAGTTTCACTTGTCAATCTATGGTTTCATTAGTCTTTAACATTATTATATATTTTCATTAACCCTCTCTATCCACTCACTAACTCACATACACTTTTCAAGTTTCAATTCAAATCTTTTCACAACCCTACCTTTTTACCACATGCCTTCTAGCCTTATTTTTAATCTTATTGTCTTTATACATAATTGTACCTTCATATATTTGAAAATTGAATGTTGATGAAGATAAAATTTATCAATAACTATCTTTCCATGCAATTTTAAGTCCCAAATATTTGTTTTGATCACCTTTCAAGCTCAATTTATACCTCTATTTAGGCCTATTATGCATGTTTAGGGCTAGGTCTCCAACATACCTCAAAATCTATACACAATTATCCATATACACTCTGTAAATGTGATATTTAGTTTATTCATATTTAAAATACCCTAGATTATAAGTTTTTAGATATTTTTAATGGTTACAAATCAAATTATAGCATAAACCCTAGTTTAGGGTTTTCTAATCTTAGTCTCAGTTGAGAGCACACTAAATTCCTCCATAGATGTTTGAATGGGTTTCAAATACTCACATTAGGTTTTAAAAGTCTATATTTACCTTTGTCGTGTTATCTAATCCTTGGATGTCATGATTCAATCCACTATTATGCTTCTTTACACTAAAATGCACTTGATTATACAAGTAAATTAACCATCTACAAGTTTGCATCAAGGTTTACCAAGCTTATACCATGTTATTGAATAATCAAAGGTTAAAAAACATTTAAAATTTTCACATAAACTTACCACAAAATTATAGAACACCTAGAACTCAAATATCTAGTCTTATATTTTCAAGAGTTCAACTCTCAATCTACCATAATAAGGTTTTCTACAAGAAACAAGGTTTTTTCATTCAAATTGCTAAGCACTCAATAGGATCCTTATCCATTCAATTAAAATGGATGGATGGATAATATAATTTAAAATATTAGTGTGAAAAAATTCATGATGTTTTTGAAAACTCTATTGTATGAATGAAAATTTAGACCTTATTGAAAGTCTTTGCAAATCTTGATGACTACATTGTTTGTGGATGAATGCATACATTGTGGTTGCAATAGAGAATGAATTTTAAATTGTGTTATAGTGTGTTTAAAGTCCAGTATAATGTTTTCATAGTGAATATTTGATCTCATATATATGAAAAGAGATTTCTTATCAAAGAAAGATAGTTTACACAGACCTTGTGTTGAGTATTTGATTAGGTTGTAGACTGTAATGTTCAATATAGATGATTAAATGGTACACATTATTGAATTAATTTGTATGTTTTTTTATATTATATTAATAATGAATAATAGACAATCATTTGGTGGCAAACATATTTGCATACATGCCCCTATCTTGAGTGAAATCCTTATTTAACAGTTTTGTATTGCAAGATCATCCATGAAAGGATTAGAGTCTAGTTTTAGAATGTTGTTGAAGGTGTAAATATTATTTTCATGGATGTATGTATCCACAAAAATCCAATAATTTCTATTTCACAGTCAATGATGTGATGTACCCCTATTTTCCTAGATCACTCCTAGTGATTGAGACTGAGTGTTGATTTTGATGAATGAAGAGGCATTAACTTAATTGTGCATTGTGTTATTTTAACTAATATATAAGTTTATTATTATTGTTTAAAAGTGTAATATTTAATAAAGGACAAGGATTCTATTGGGATCTTGTAAATTTGAATGAAAAACCCTATTTCCTATAGAGAACCCTATTATGGTGGATTGAGAGTTGAACTCTTAAAAAGACAAGACTAGATATTTGAGTTTTAGGTGTTCTATAATGTTGTGGTAAGTTTATGTGAAACTATTTAATGTTTTTTGAACCTTTTATTATTAAATAATGTGTTATAATCTTGTAAACCCTGATATAGACCTCTGGAAGGTCAATTTACATACATAGTCAAGTCTATTTTGGTTTAAAGAAGAATAACAGTGGATTGAATCATGACATCAAATGATTGGATAATGTTGAAAAGGTAAATATAGACCTATTAAACCTAATTTGAGTCTTTTAAACCAAGTCAAATGTCTATAGAGTAATTTAGTGTGCTCTCAGCTGAGATTGAGATTATAAAACCCTAAACTAGGGTTTGTGTTATAATTTGCTTTGTAACAGTTAAAATTTACCAAAAACTTGTAATATAAGGTATTTTCATATGAATAAAATAAATATCACATTTATATAGTATGTATTGATAGTTGTGTATAAATTCTGAGGTTTGTTAGAGAACTAGCCCTCAATAGGGCTAAAGAGAGGTATAAATTGAGTTTGAAAGGAGATCAAAACAAAGAGTTGGGACTTAAAATTGCATAGATAGATAGATAGATGGTGTTTGATAAATATTATTTTCATCAACATTTATTTTTCAAATATATGAATGTATAATTCTATACAAACATAATAAGCCCAAAAATAGGACTAGAAGGACTGGTAAAAAGGCAGGGTTGTGAAAAGAGTTGAATTGAAACTTGAAAAGTGTTTGTGAGATAGTGAGTGGATAGAGAGGGTTAATTAAAACATATAATCATGATTAATACCAATGAAATCATAATTTGACAAGTAAAACTTAGAATCTTTCATAGAGAAGTGAACTAGTAAGCATTGCTTAAGGAAGTGGTTAATGAAATAAGGTTAAGTGAGGAAATTGGTATATGATCTACATCACAAGTACAAATAAGTAAATAATTACATATTATTGAGGATAGTTTCAAAATAGTAATAAATACAATGTACAAGATACAAATCTCCACAAAGCATGAGTTCCCCGAATTCTAGTATATATGGCAATCTCAAGTGTCATCTCTAGTTAAGTACTATTGTGGGGAGGGAGAGCATCATCTAAGTGATTTTCCACACCAACCACAAATGATCAATCAAACACACAATCTCACTTAATTTAATGGCCCTATATTCATGGATGAATAGATAGTAATGGTGTGGGAATCCAGAGAGACAAGATAGTACCCGTGTGTTGTATGATTTCTAAGAAAATGCAGTGTATAATAAAGAAATTCATCCTAAAATAATATTTCAAAAACATGTAAATAATACATATGAAATTACAATGTCTAACTAAAATTGTTTTTGACCAAAATTTTCAATATTAATTTATCTATAGAATCAGTTAATTTCAAACACACCACTTGATCAAATTACCATCATCTAACATTGGTAATGCTAGTAAGATAATGAAATTTATCTCACTACTTACTCAGTGCCAATAATGCAAGATTTGGTGAACATATATATAACTAATATATTCATATAGATTACTTCCTAATAACAATAATTCAAACATGATAAACATAGGTATAACCAAAATACATACATTTAGTCCATCAAATGTATGAATGCAATTCCACAATATTATTTATCACATAAATAATAAGCAAACAAGTGAAAATTATACCAACCGGGTATAATATTTATTAGGCTACATATTCTTATTTATGTAAGTAGACACAATACATTAATTTCTACTAGTTGTCATAAAACATACTCAACTTAGAAATAACCAAAATGCATACATTTAGTCCATCTAACGTATGAATGAATCTAGACATAACAATTACAGTTTGTACCACCTAAGTATAACATACATTTAGATTAACATTTTCTAATTCCTATAAGTAGTTTTCAATTATAATACACTCTATGATATTCCATAATATCATAGTTCATTGTTTATGAGCATAACTACTCAATTACGAACACCTAGTCTTACAATTTCAAGAATCAAATGTCTCATAATCCTAAATAATAAGTAAGCAAGTATCTTTATACCAAATGGGTATATCCTATGTTTAAGATACATACTAATATAACTTATAGGCACACATCATGATGCACTAATGTATCTATATATGTTTAAACACTTGCACATATTAATATAGTCATAATATGTACCACACACAAGTTTTCAATACTATATGTATATATACTAATAGTCATTTATAATTCTAATCAATGTCTTTATAATATTTATAAAATCATTAAATTCATGAATCATTAAGATATAAATGAGTAATATAGTTGGTAGACATTTCTATAAAAATGTTTTGCTTTCATTATTTACTATTAGTTCTCAAAATAGAAAAAACCAACCTCTAATTCTAATCCAGCATATGAGGCATTCACAGAGTTCCTTTATGTGTTTTTACCCTACAATAGTCTATGTATTATATATATACATGTTACTATAGGTTCAACTCTATCAATTTTTTAAAATAAAACTAATGTTCTTCAGATACATTTTTTAGTCCCTACTAAGAGTTATAAATAAATACCTCATCCCAAACATAGCCAAAACATGGACTTAGCCTCCACACAACTTACACATAAATTTCTTTGTAGTTTTGAATGTCAATATATATATATATATATATATATATATATATATATATATATATCAACTTGAATTCTACATAAAGCATAATAATATACTTGGATCATGAATATAACACATTAATCCTTATTAGATTATAATCGATATTGATATAACCATATTTCATGGATTATATTCCTATTACATTGTATGATATAAAAACTTAAATTTCCACATGAAATGAATCCACATGTCTCAAATTTATACCTCTCATTTACAGACAATGATAAATCTATTTTCCAACCAATTCATACAGAAACAATTTTGTCAAACCTAAAAAACACAATACCCTCCACCCACAGATTTAAATTTCATACTTAACTAACATACATGGATGGATTTTTCACCACATAAACATAACCTAGTAATATTTAACTTTCATCAAATTCAAGATAAAATTTAATCAAACTTTCGAATATCATATCTTCGATCAACAACTAAAAATCATACACTAAATGATAACACCCGTCAAAAAAATTCAGATTTAATATAATTCACCATATATTATACAAGTTCATTATTTTTTTATTTTTCCAGATTAATTCAAATCACCCTTTTATTATACAAGTTCTTTATTATAACAAATAAATCTCATTATTATTTTGATTCTTCTTTAATATTGTATTAGATTCATAACATACCACTATATTGTTATTGTTATAATAGCCACCACAACAAACATATTGTTATTGTAATACCTCTATAGCATAAGTATATCATACATATTATTATAATACCACTATACCCAAGGAAACATTATATATATATATATATAAACCACTATATGTTATTTAATCATAAATAAAGGTTACTACCTTAATACACT